>VWZT01011559.1:91645-108847 GCA_013397055.1 Pachycephala philippinensis | reverse complement strand
CCTTCCCTTCCCTTCCCTTCCCTTCCCTTCCCTTCGGCCATCCTGCCTCCCTCAGAGCAGCCTCCCCGTGCACAAAGCCCGGTCACACACGGACAGAGGCTCTGGGGACACTCGGTGCTCCATGAGCACCAGCCCAGCCGTGGGAAGCCAGGACGGTGCCTATTCCCGGCTCCTGCGGCGCAGGGCTGGAGCTCTGCTTTCCAGCTGGAGCCCTGCCCAGCCGCAGCAATCCGTGACAAAGGGCAGAGCTGGCACCGGGAGCAGCGGCTCCTGAGCACGCCAGCGCAGCCACCACGGAGAGGGAGGTCACGGGGAGCATCCATCCTCCACCGACGGGAACTGCCGCTCCCAGCTCCCGCAGGGCGCTGACAGCCCCGGAGCGAGGGGAGCACCGCCGGGCTCTGCACCTCGGAGCAGCCCCTGAGGCAGGGGAAGGGGGGACGGGGCTGTGACACTGACAGAGCCCCTCACTGTCACTGCCCTGCTCTCCTGTGTCTCCACCCTTACCCTGCCAGGAACACCATGCACATCATTTACAGGAACAGGCAGAAAACCAGAAGTCAGGAAGCCTCCTCATCTCCTCCTTCCTCTTCCTTGTCAATGGTGAAGGAGTCTCTCAGTCTGGGAGCTGCAGGGCTACTCTAATTTACAGACTCACTTCAAAGCTGTCCTGTGTCTTGTCTGAAAACGGTCAATAATGGCTAAATTGAAATTTTTTATCAATTTCTAGGCTTGGACAAAGGCATTATGAACTGAGCCCCTGTAAAACCCTGACCCATGTGCTCTGAGAACACTTGCAGGAGTTGTGTGGATTCCAGCTCCTTACTGCAGCTGATCCCCACATCCCACAGCGGTGGGACAGGCAAACCCAAAGGGCTGCACTCACCCAGCCAAGCAAAGCTCAGGCTGTGCCTCGAGTGCCCAAAGCGTTCCCCCGACCCCAAACGTGCCCCTGCTGTGATCACCAGTGCCACTCTGCAAGCCTGCACACAGTGCTCCAGCCCGGACACCCTGCTCCCGGGGTGACTTCAGGGCTGTCACACAGCCCCGGGATGGTTTGGACTGGAAGGGATCTGAATCTCATTCCAGTCCCCTGCCATGGGGGGACGCCTTCCCTTCCACTGCACCAGGGTTCTGCCAGCTGGCTGTGAACGCCTCCAGGGATGGGGCAGCCACATCTTCCATGGAGTGTGGGGAAGAAGGAGGGATTGAGCCCCCTGTGCCCCCGCTGGCCCAGCTCCGAGGGGGCAGCTTGGGCAGAGGGACCCAGGCTGCCATCAGGCACAGCTACAGCACAGACTTCATTAGCACAAAACAAGGTTTTATAAGTCAATTAAGACCTATTAGATGCTAATTTCACTTAATGAATATTCACCAACAATGGGCACACCACGGGTAAGCCATGAGACAGAAACGATTTTGCCATGAATAAACAGTTGTGTTGGAGCCCCAGGGCCCATCTCAGTGCCACAGGCGGGAGTTTGAGGGAGCTGGGCTGGGGTCAGCAGGGAGCCTCTGTTCCCGGGGAGCACCGGGCCCCACATGGGCTGGGGGTTTGCACAGCTCCAGCACCACAAACCTGCCCCGGCCGGGTCTCCTGAGCGCAGCCCCGCAGCTCTCGGGGCGACAGACGGCACCAGAGGGATATTTCTGTGTTTTGCAGTGCTGGGGAGCGCCTGCAGCAGCAGCAGCAGCACCCCGGGGCTGGGCAGGGAGGGGCTGAGCCCGGCACCACGACGGCAGCAAAGGAGCATCACGCTGACTTCACCACAGCACTCATTAATTAATGTCTAAATGCTTTGAGATTCTTAGATAAAAGTGGCTAATTAATTCTGGCCTGGCTTTCCTGCTTTCCTCCCTGATCTCAGCACATTTCTCTCCCAGTGCCCTAATTATAATAATTATTATTAGAAGCTTCTGAAGCAGCAGCAAAACCTCTGATGTATAATTGACACACAAACCATCAGCCACCCAGTTTTCCCCTTCTCCTCTCCCTCTTTCCCAACCAACAGGCTGCAAGGAGGGAATGGGAAATCCCTGTGCAGGGGGACAGATGCTGCGAGAAAACTGGGGAGGAGAGAGGAGCAGGGACGGAAACCAAGAGTGACAAAAGCCAGGGACGAGTTCTCATGGTGAGAGCTGGCACAGGGAGCCTGCCCCAGCTCAGACACCTCTGAGCAGTGCTTGGATCGGGAAGTGCTGAGCCTGGCAGGAACAGCCCAACACTGACAGTCCTGGGGGCACAGGGCAGGGCCCCCTCCCCACCCCCTGCCCCCCGAGCCAGCAGTGCCACCCCCATGGCAGGGGGCTGCAGGAACACCCTGAGGGCTCTAAAAGTGTCCCAAGGCCCAGTGCCCAGAAATACAGTGTCGTCATATTTCAGAGCAAATGTTACCAATTTCCGTTCTCTGGGAAATCTCAGAATTGTCATTTCTCTCTGCCTGAATGTGGGCTGAAAGTCCCAGCCGTGGGAGGGCACTCAGTGGGATGGGGACTGAGCTCTCCCACAGCTCTGCCCTCGCAGGCTGCTTCTCGGAATAATGCTCCTGTATTCAGTTCCTGCAGTTTTCACAGCCCTTTCTCCTGAGGTTTGTGGGCAGCTCTGGGGATGGTGTCACGGCTGGGAAGGGGCAATGTTCCCAGGCAGCAGCTGAGACACATCTGGTGCCCGTTTTTGAAGCACACAGGGATATTTTCTGTATCCAGACACTCATTTATCTCCACGTGTGTGGCTGTACCAACCTCGCAGTCTGTGATCATCACTTGTGCCATTTTCCTCCTGTTCTCAATCCACTCCGGTCCATTTATGTTGTCCTTTCACCTTTTATTCCTTTTCCTGCTTCTGCTGTAGGGCTTTGTTGTTGGTGTGATTTATTTCTGTTCCACGCTCCTTTTCTCCCTCCTGTCCCATGACTTTCACCTCTCCTCTGTTCTGGGTTTTGCTGCCTCCTCCTCCCTCTTTCCCTGCTCGCTGCAGCAGCTGATCCCCGTTAGAGCACTAATTACCCACGGAGCCCAGCAGGCAGGGCTGGGGGGGCTCTGAGGCACCCCCTAATTAGAAGCAGGCAGGATTTGGGGAGCTCTGAGGCCCCCCCTAACTAGCCGCAGGCAGGGTTTGGGGCGCTCTGAGGCACCCCCTAATTAGCAGCAGGCAGGGCTGGGGGAGCTCTGAGGCACCCCCTAATTAATTAGCAGCAGGCAGGGCTGGGGGGACTCTGAGGCACCCCCTAATTAGAAGCAGGCAGGATTTGGGGAGCTCTGAGGCACCCCTGCTCAGCCCCCCGTCACCTCCATCCCACTGCAGTCCTGTCACCTCTGTGCTTCTGACCTCGTGAACCCCCTCTTCACCTCTCAACACCCAAAAGTGAAGTGTTGAAGCTTTTAAACACATCCCCCATGGTTCATATGGCCAGTCCCAGCTGGGTTTCCCCGGGGCTGAGGGCACGGTGACGTTTGAGCTGTGACAATCTGATTTAGACCCGCTCTCGGCCGTGCCCAGCGCCTCACACGGGGCTGCACCCACGCAGGAATTAGGGGGTTGTGATTGATGAGAGACCTCTCTCTAATTGGTGTTTTAATAAATACATTCTGACTCGCTAATGGGGCCAGATTTATCAGCAGAAAATGCCCCTGTCTAAATAAAATTACCCCAGTAAAGCTGAGGAATGATGACAAATTCCAGGCAGGATGGGCTCCAGGATCTGTCCTGGCTGCAGGACGGACACCCCTGGATTTATTTGCTTTTGGGTTCAAGTATGTGCAGTACAATTCCAGTGAGACACAAACCCGGGGAAGGCCTTGGCAGTAACCCCACTGGTTTGAACCCTCCTGCATGCTCAGAGCCAGCAGGGAGTGGGGGAAGAGGGATCAGGGGAGAGGAGGGAACCAGGGAGGATGGGAACTGGGGAGAAAGGGATCCAGGGGGAGGAAGGGAATCAGGGAAGGAAGGGCACAGGCAGACCCTGTGGCTGCTCCAGCCCCCTTAGGAAGCTCAAACCATTTTTTACCCCTGTGGGGGCAGCTGGGGACACCTGGGCGCTGCCATCTGCTTTAAATTCAATTGAAATTTAAATTAAAATTTAAAAATTCTAGTTCAAAGTGTTTTCCATTTAAATATTCTGAACTTGCCAACCCAATATAAACCCCAGAACTGTCCCATGGTTTCTCTTTTTTGTGCAAAGCAATTTTCAGCCAGTCCCCAGCAGCACACACACTTGCATCAGGAGTCTCCCAGCATGTTGTCATTTTACCAGCACTCCTGAAATCTTCCCTAAAACACTCAGTTCTGGAAGTGAACTTCTGTAAGAGTATCAAATTTGTTTGAAAATAAAAAATAAGTTCCCCAAATGGTGGAGAAAAATAAGAGACCTGGTGTTAAAATACCAGAAGGCATATTAAATGAGCCAAAATATTTATATATGGATCTTCTCAAAGGAACATGTGATGAAGTTAAAATTCGGAGAGGAGGGAGAAGGCTGAAGTGTGAGCAGCAGGATGGGGAGGCACAGGAGCGTGGGGAGAAGCTGCTCAGCGTGGCCATGGGCATTGTCAGAGAGTCTGGAACCAGCCTGGGGTAAGGAGAAGGGGCTTTCCCTGTCCTGTCTGGATGATGCCCTGGAGTGACCCCTGGCCGGGCTGCCCTGCTCTGACAGGCACGGAGCCCTGTGCCCACTGACAGACACGGAGCCCTGTGCCCACTGACAGGCACAGAGCCCTCTGCCCACTGACAGACACGGAGCCCTGTGCCCACTGACAGACACGGAGCCCTCTGGTCTCTGACAGACACGGAGCCCTGTGCCCATTGACAGACACGGAGCCCTGTGCCCACTGACAGACACGGAGCCCTCTGGCCACTGACAGACACGGAGCCCTCTGGGCACTGACAGACACGGAGCCCTGTGCCCACTGACAGACACCGAGCCCTCTGGTCACTGACAGACACGGAGCCCTGTGCCCACTGACAGACACGGAGCCCTGTGCCCACTGACAGGCACGGAGCCCTCTGGCCAGCCAGCAGAGCAAGAGCCACATCCAGGGAAGGGATGCAGGCAGATCATGGACTGAACCCCCACTGCTGCTTTGTACTGACGTATTCCTGATGTTTATTAAGAAAGAAACTCCAATCACGCATTAATTAAAACACAGGTACAACCAAATTAGTCTGAATAATCAGAAAACACATCCCCTCACCGTGCCCTAATTCTGGCATTACCCACAGGAGCTTTGCAGCAAGGCAGCATGAGGGGAGCATCAGCAGAGCCCCGTCCAACCCAGCCCTGGACACTGCCAGGGACGGAGCCCACAGCCTCTCTGGGCAATAAATGGGTATTTCCATACCTATATGGAACCCCCAGTTCACAATAAATGAGCCCCGTTTTGGACACCTGCTTTAATTAGCAAAGCCAAAGTGTTTATTGCTCCTGCTTCTCGAAGACCTGTGTGAGAAACTGCTGACAGATGGTTGTGGTAATGTGGGAGCCACAATTCTTGAATTTTTGAAAATTAGAGCTCATGAACTCAAAAATGCTCTGGAGATACGAAGCTATCATGTCAGCCTATGTTGTTCCAATTAATTGCAATCAATCGCTAATTGAGAGCTATTTTAAGACTTGTCATTACGCTGAACATAATGGAGAATAAATTGCATGTTCCCCTTTACCCCCACCACAAATGACATCCGTGCAAAGAAATCTCAGGAAACAGAGTGAAAAAGAGGAACAGGAGCCCGGTTCCTGATTTCCTCCTGCGCCCCTGGCAGTACAAAAACACAGGAGCTGTAGATGGAGAAAGGGAAGAGACAAGGGCTGAGCCAAGGGATCTCAGGCAATTCTTGGGGTTCCACCTCTAAAACTTGCCAAAATGGCAGCTCTGATGTCACTCTATTTTAACAAGTTGGAACTCGATTTGCTCTAAGATCCCTTCCAAGCCAAGCTCTCGGAGCCCATGACAGCCCTGGGGACAGGCAGCACCGCTTGGAGTGGGTTTAATGGGGGCAGCAGTTTGGTTTGGCTTTACAGCAACGGCCCCAAATCCCCACAGAGCTACTCTGACATGAAAATCAAATAACTAAATAACTGTTCAGCAACAGGCTGGGTGTTTGCTGCCGTGCTGGAGCAGGCAGAGACAGCAGGGCCAGAGCTGAGGAGCGGGACCTGCGCTCAGGGACCCGTCTGTCACTCACTGTCACCCTGTGACGGGCACCAGCTTGACAGGCCATTCCATCACGGCACGCAGGAAAATCCCCAGGCTAGGAGATAACCAGCTCTCAAATGAGGAGTTTCTGCTAACAGTGCTGGCTCCAGCCAACGAGTAAGGGGTTTTTTAATCCAGCTACAGTTCTGCTGTCTTTTCATGACATTTTATTTTGGATACAGCTGGAGCAAACCCAGGTCTCCTTTTAAAAGACCCAAGTTTCACTTTTTTCTCCCGATGATTTAATCACATACTCCCTTCCCTTTCATTTCCCACCTGGTCCTCACCTACACTATATATAAATCTGTGTCTCCTTGGATCCTGGCGGTGGCCTCTGTGTGCCATCATCACATGGATAAATTCACCCCTTTCACCTCTCATTTGTTCTGTTCTTGCAGTCGCTCCAGTTTCTTCTCTCTCATCTTCTCCTCTCAGTATCAAGTGATTTGCTATTCTGGGAGTATCCTCCCTGTGTCCCTTTGTCTCTGCTCCAGTGCTGTTCCCAAAAGTCACCCTTCCCAGGAGCTGCTCCCAGGGGCTCCTTGGCCAGCCCTCCTGGGCTCTGCAGTTCTGTTCTCCTTCTCCTCAGGGTTACCAGCTTCTATCTCTGCTTTACCACTCCCCTCCCTCCTTCCCACACGCACAGCAGGGGGTTCTGATGCCATCAATCAATCAATAATTAAGCTGTATAGCAGGGCTATAAATCAATAATTAAGCTGTATAGCACGCAGTGAGCTGTTATAACACACAACTGATGTGACTCTGTTGAAAAAGGGTGGTGGGAGGAGATTCTTTGAGTTTAAAGCAAAGATAGCTAAAGGTGAGTGAATGCAGCCCTGGCAGCTCAGGGGACGGCTGGGCAGGGAGGAGGGGATCCAGTGCCAGGCCCTGCTGCCTCCTGGGAGAGGAGTGCCCCAGGAGGGGACACCAGACTCCCCGCTCCTGGCACCCCCACCCAGCTGGCAGAGCTCAGAGCCCGTGCTGGATGCCATGGGAAGGGTGGCAGATGGAGCACACCAGCTCTTCCAGCTCTGCCAGTGGTACCCCAGGGCCTGGCAGGGAGTGTCTCCCATTTGGGTCGGCTGAAGCCCCTTGTGAAGCACCACTGAGCACACCTGCACAGGTGACAGGGGCTGCAGGAGCAGCCTGGAGCCATCAGCCCACAATGAGTTTATTATTCCTTCCCTGCCTCGTTCAGCCCCTGTGCTGGCACTGCCCCCGGGCCTGGCTGGCACCGGCAGAGCCAGGAGGAGCAGCTGCTTCTGGCAGGGAACAGTGACATGATGTATGTCCCTATTACAGAGGGACACGGACCGTGGCTGCGGCACCTGGGCCGGCCACAGGGACGGGGCGAGGGCAGCAAGGCAGCCAGCAGGGTTCTGCTGAGACATCCAGCTGAAAAAGATGCTTATGGAAACAATTACTTTGGAAATTACTTCCCTCTTTCCTGCTTGAAGCCACTACTGATCTCCTAATCAGGAGGCTGCTGTGAGGGAAGCATCAGCCTCTTCCCCAGGCAGTGAGGGATGGGACAAGGGGAAATGGGGACAAGGTGCCCCAGGGGAGGGTCAGATCGCACTGTTGGGGAGAATTGCTTCACTGAAGGAGTGATTAAGCATTGGAACAGGCTGTCCAGGGAAGCGGTGGAGCCACCAGCCCTGGAAGTGTCCAAGGCTAGGCTGGATGTGGCTTGGAGCAGCCTGGGATGGTGGGAGGTGTCCCTGCCACGGCAGGGGTGGGAACAAGGCGATCTCTAAGGGCCCTTCCAACCCAACCATGCTGGGATTCTGTGATTCTGTAGGCACCATTGGCTGCAGGAGCTGCCCAGCAGTGCCACAGGGCATTCCCTGGTTATCCATCCCTTGGGACACAGTGGCATTTCCCCCAGCAGTGCCACAGGGCATTCCCTGGTTATCCATCCCTTGGGATGACAATGGCATTTCCCCCAGCAGTGCCACAGGGCATTCCCTGGTTATCCATCTATCCCTTGGGATGACAGTGGCATTCCCTGGTTATCTATCTGTCTCTTGGGACACAGTGGCATTTCCCCCAGCAGTGCCACAGGGCATTCCCTGGTTATCTATCTATCCCTTGGGATGACAGTGGCATTCCCTGGTTATCTATCCCTTGGGACACAGTGGCATTTCCCCCAGCAGTGCCACAGGGCATTCCCTGGTTATCTATCCCTTGGGATGACAGTGGCATTTCCCCCAGCCACAGGCACTGACAAACAGCTCGGGTTTGGCTGCGTTTCCCAGCCCTGACCCAGCTGCATTTCCCACAAACAGCTCCTGGGGACGAGCCTCGTGTGGCTGTGGCAGAGGCAGCAGAGGGCCGGGGTGTGGGCAGCGGTGCCAGCCCCGAGCAGAGGGACGTGGGACAGTGGCTCATTCTCCTCCCGGGCTGCTCGTCCCCACCCTGCCCCTCGGCTCCTGCCCTGCCAGTGAGAGGAACCAGGGCGGCTCCACAGAACTCCAGGGAGGGGCTGAGGGACACAGGAGCCCTGCCGAGCTGCTGGTTGTTAATTCTTTGGAGCATGATCATGATCAGAGGCGCTGCTGCCAGAGGGAAGGAGCGATGCTCTGACCCTCAGCAGGAGCACAGATGGTGCCGGGCTCTGCGTCGGGGCTGTCACTGCTCTGGGACTATCAGATATCCCTTTCCACAGGGGCAGATGCTCGTTTTTTATGAGCTATTTAAGACACCCTCTCTGGAAGTTTTCTTATTTTTTCCTCTCTGAACCTCATAAACTGGGCTTCTGCTCTACAGAGATAAATTTGATTTATGTGAGAAACATTCCCAGGCACAGTGGGCTTTGCCTTAAACCCCGTATCTCGCTGTTCAGTGGTGCTGTGGCTTAGCTTGGTTTATTTTCTATCCTCTAAGTGGTGAATTGAACTTTCAGAAATGAATGGTTTGGTTTATCTGATTTAGCATCTTGAGCAAAGCACTTTTGCATCAAATAAATGCAGGCAGTGGGAGACCCTCCAGACACTACTTTATTCCAAACATTTGCAGCACCGGTTTCAAGACCAATTAAGTTACCCATGCCTGGGCAATCCTAAATGCTCTGGGATCAGAAGCTTTTCCCTTCTGTGCAGGGTTTGAGGGGATGAGGAGGGTGCTGAGCCGGGATGGGGCAGCACCACGGCGCTGGGCAGGGACTGCGCGGCTCCCTGAGCTCTCCTCTCGTGCAGCATCACCCAAAACACCCGGCTCGTTCTGGTTTTGCAGGGTCTGGAAAGAATAAAGGCAGCAGCCAGCCCAAGCCTAAGGTGCCCCATTGGTTCTGAAGTCACAGAAGGGGCTGCAGGGAGGGGACAGGCAAGTCCAGAATGGGAGCAGCTGCAAGTGAAATGTGGGATGATGGAGTTTGGAGGTGGGAAGCACAGCGCAGTGCCCGTGCTCGGGGCCAGAGGGGATGCACTGGGACACAGCGGAGCAGATAAATCCTTACTGGGAAGTGAGGGGAGGCAGGCACTGAGAGGCTGTCGGGGCTGTGGGATCCTGGGCTGTGGGATCCAATGGCCAACCCTGCAGCAGTGCCACCCCTGGGTACCAAACACCAGCAGCTGCACACACAGCCCCTGGGGAGGGTTTTCTACCAGGGCCTGAAAGACTTTTCCCCAATGAGTCCAAGGATAATTTGATTTTTTTGAGATGGGCACACTGGAGTGGATAGGTTTGGGGAAAACAAACTAAACTGGTTTGGTTTAACTAATCTGCAGCTCTGCCCTGCAGTTACAGAAGAAAATACTTTTTTTTTCCTGCCAAATCTTACAGATCATTTGATACTTTCTTCATTTTTTTTTTTTTAAAGGAGGATGCAAAAAGTTCGTGGAGATATTAGAGGTTTCTATCAAACTTCTCCATAGGAACGCAGAAAATCTGAATGATTGTGAGCCCGGCACCTGTGTGTATCCACCTGTATTCCCAGGAAGTCTTCAGACATTACAAATGTACTCAAAGCCATAACAATGGAAGGAGTTTTCTACTGTAACGTGGAAACGCATCAAACATGGAAAACTGGACTGACTCTCCTTTGACCTAGAAGAAATGTTGAAAATTTAAGTAAGCTCTCAGCTATGCACAGATGTGATCCTAATCCCTCTGGAAATAACGTGAGCATTCCTGCTGACTGGGAAAGCCTCCGGAGGAGCCCAGGAGCTGCAGGCTCTGTGCCCCCACCTCCCACACACCTCACAGCTCACAGTGCCCCTGAGGGCTGCCTGCGCCGCCAGGAGGCTTCCCGGGGAGCAAACGGAGATCCCAAGGAATGAGATGACCTTCCCAAGGCCTTTCTCACTCCTCCCAGAGCAGCTCTTGCCGGGTCCAGGCGCTGGGCTGTGCAGGAGGGGCCCCAGCCCTGCCCCGTGCCCTGCTGCAGCCCTCGGGTGGGAATGGGCACGGGCACGGGCACGGGAACGGGAACGGGAACGGGCACGGGAATGGGCACGGGAATGGGAACGGGAACGGGAACGGGAATGGGAACGGGAATGGGCACAGGAATGGGCACGGGAATGGGAATGGGCACGGGAATGGGAATGGGAATGNGGGAATGGGAACGGGAATGGGAACGCGAATGGGAACGGGAATGGGAACGGGAACGGGCAGGGGAACGGGAACGGGCACGGGCACGGGAACGGGAACGGGAACGGGCACGGGAATGGACACGGGAATGGACACGGGCACGGGAATGGACACGGCTCCCGCGGAGGCTGCGCAGCGTCAGGGAAGCAGAGTGTTCAGCTGCTCTAATCACACTAATTGCTTCAGACATTTCCTTTCTCCCTCCTCTCCTGCACCCTCCTGGGCCCTCTTGCCATCAAATCAGCTACAGACACAAAGTCATTTGGTCGGGGAAGGAGCTTGCTGAGGCACGAGGCAGCTCCGTGGCACAAGGAAACACAGAACCCAGCCAGGTCTTTGCACCCCCTATCCTGACAGACAGACTGACCCCAGCAGGCCAGAGGGGCTTCCTCTGGTGGGAAAGGGGAGGAAACCTCAGCAGCCCATGGTTTAAAAACACTCCCTCAGCTCTCTTCTCAACTCAGCCCCCAGCCATAAGGAAATGGTCCAGAGCTCATTTTTGGGAGTCATTTCTGGATGCTGACACAGGGTCAGCTGCTCAGGTCTCACCTATTGCTTTATTTCAGCTTTATCTGGTGAAAACCGAGTGCTGCAGCCCCGTTCCTTTGCTGAGGAAAGATAAATTACACTGTAAATGCATGTGTGACCTGCTGGTCAAGAGACTCATTGTGGTGGTTTATGGTCATTATTTATTGACCAGCTGTGAGATCTGGATCTGGTGCTTGGAGCTCTCGGAGCCAGGCTGGAGCTAAAGAGGGGGACACGCTTGGCCGTGGGGAAACCCCGGGGGTGCAGGGTCTGGCCCCCAAGGGCTGCATCAGCCCCATGCCAGCATCCCTGCCCAGCCATAACCACAGCCCAGGCAGCAGGAACCCATGTGCTGGAGACAGAGATAGGATGGATAAACAGAGGAAAAGGGCCCAAACTATAATTTAAGGAGTGTAAATGTTCCAGCTTCAACACCTGACAGAGTGAGAAAAGCTGCTCACACCATGCTCAGCTTCCTGAGAGCTGCTCAGGCCTGCATCACACGGGCCCCATCCTGCCTGTCCCTGCTGGCTCTGCCCCTTGCAAAGCTGCTCCCAGGAGCCTGAGCCCAGCCCAAGGCACCTCCTGCTTCCCGGGGCAGCCTGAGCCCAGCCCAAGGCACCTCCTGCTTCCCGGGGCAGCCTGAGCCCAGCCCAAGGCACCTCCTGCTTCCCGGGGCAGCCTGAGCCCAGCCCAAGGCACCTCCTGCTTCCCGGGGCAGCCTGAGCCCAGCCCAAGGCACCTCCTGCTTCCCGGGGCAGCCTGAGCCCAGCCCAAGGCACCTCCTGCTTCCCGGGGCAGCCTGAGCCCAGCCCAAGGCACCTCCTGCTTCCCGGGGCAGCCTGAGCCCAGCCCAAGGCACCTCCTGCTTCCCGGGGCAGCCTGAGCCCAGCCCAAGGCACCTCCTGCTTCCCGTGCAGCCGATGCTCCGGCAGCTCTGCTCTCCAGCCCTCAGAAGAAGCTGTTCTCCAGCAGGGTGATTCCCACGGGAGCTGTGAGCCCTGACCCGGTGTAGGACCCTGCCCACGGCTCACGGTGCCACACGCCGAGGGTCCTGGGCATCCTGGGGTGGGGGCCAGGACTGGCCCGTGGGGTGCAGGGGGTACAGCTGGGCCCTGGGCACAAGGAAGGAGGGAACAGCTCAGCAGCTCTGTCCCAGGAGGAAGCACCTTTTCCACCCGGGAAGCTGCAGGCTCCTGGGGTTGGGGATGCTCGTGGAGGGTGCTGGGCTTGGCAGGATTTATCCACTAGCTGGGGCTGATATTGTATTTCACTCTCAAAGTTCAACCTATTGCCTTCAGAAAATAGACCAAACTCTTATTCAGTGTGGGAGATTAATCTGTAACACAAAATATTTAATTAATACAGTGAAATTTCATTTCATGGCTACTTGCATTTGTGCTGTGATAAGCAGTAGCTGAAGATCAGGGATTCACCAACGACTGCCGACGACAAAGGAATCGTTCGTCTGCATCGCAGTCAAGCATAACAAATATCCAAGTAGTATTTTGGCATGGTCTGTAATGTTTGCTGTATTAGTCCTGTACATGAATAATTTACAGCTAAAGGTCTGTCTCATTGCCATCACCAAATCAAAAGCCATTTGCTCTAGTTATGATATCACAGTGACAGCTTGGCTCCGGCAGTTCCCACTCTGCCAGCTGATGGATTTCACCGAGTTTAAGAGATTTCTCTTACACATTAAGCAACAATAAAATTAAAAGCAGCATTAGCAGTATCTGGGGCAGAGGCTCCTGCTTGGTTGGAGCTCAGTCACGCTCTGATGGGCAGCGGAGGAGCTGAACTGACACCTGGGCGCTGGCAGAGCACCCCGGGCTGCCCCTCCGCCCAGCACCGCTGCTGGCACCGGGCTCACCCCGCCGTGGGCAGGGTGCCAGGGGTGCCAGGGGTGCCAGGGGGGCTGGGGCAGGGCAGGGAGCCCCAGGACCCTGCCAGCCCGTGGGACAGCCCAGGGAGCTGCTCCAGCTCGGTGTGCTGCCTCCGGCCACGCTCCCGCCTCCCGCAGGGAGTCTGGCACTGGGAAAGTATCACAAACCCCAAACCAGCGAGTCACAGCCTCATTTACACATTAAGCCTTTTTATATCTCTCTTGCTGCATACGAGGGCCATAAACCAAGCAGCACAGTGATTTACTTATGTTTCAAGGCCCCTTTACAGAGACAAAATGATTTATGGGGCCCCCGTGCACATGACCGAGAGGCCCTTAATATTTAACAGCTGTAAAAATCCTGCACAACGCTGTGCATTACCCAGGCCTCCAAACAGATTAAGGTAAGTCCGCATACACTGTGCCTGGTCAAATATTAATCATTGAATAATTTATCCTGTGAATTTATTTTGTTTTAAAAAAATCATTCTGCAGATAAATTTGCCCGCTCCAGTGCAAATACATATTTATGATATGGTTATTGGTCTAATGTATGTTTTCTGGTATCCTCCTTTCAGAATATCCATAATAAAAGTCAAATCCATCCCTAGGAAAAGGAAGGGCGGAGAGCCCGGCAGAAGTTTTCTATGCAGGGCTGCACTCGGCTGGAGCTGCCTGCACCAGGGAGCTCTGGAAACGAGCACTTGCAGCCTCTTTAAATATTGATGGCGTGGCTGGAACGGTTATGAAAGCACTGGGAGAGCACCGGGAATGATGGAAAAGCCCCAACACGTGGGGAGGAGTGCACAGGAATCCCGGCAGGGCCGGCTGGGACGTGCTGCCCCCGGCACCCACTGCCCACAGCCAAACGAGTCCCCTCCCTGAACAAGCCCCAGACGAGCCCCCACACCCCAAATGAGCCCCTCAAATCCAAAGGAGCCCCCACACTGCAAATGAGCCCCCAAAAGGCGTTTGTGTCCCCGCACCCTCCAGCCGTGCACGAGGACGGGGTCCCGGCAGCACGAGGCACAGCCAGCCCTGGCCCCGGGGGTCCCTCCGCCTGGCTGGGGCTCAGGGCTCCACGGGGCCAGGCCAGCGTCACCCAGAGATCCAGCAGCGTGTTCCCGTGACACCCAGGCCTGCAGGGGAGCAGTGCTCACGCCAGAAGTGCACTCCTCCCCTCCCAACCCTCATTTCAGAACCGCTGCTTAAACATTCTGGTGGTGAACTGAAGGAAAAGCTGTGGGATTCTGAACTCAGTAACATCCTGGGAAAAGCAGAGTCAGCTCGGAGCCTGTGCTGGAAGCAAGTCCACAGGATCCTGGAGCACTCCTGGGGTGTCTCACAGAGGAGCCCGAGGGAGCAGTGCCCAGGCAGGGCAGCTCACCCCCCAAAGCCTGGCCCAGCCCCAAAGCCGAGGGTGGATCCAGCAGCCACTGGATGGTCAGCACAGCTGAGCTCCATCCCTGCTCCGAGCCAGCGCCGGCACTGCGCATCGATGGCCCGAAACCCCTCTGAGCCCTGACATCCCCTGTGTGCCCCCAAACAGCGCCGGCTCCGGAGCCAGGGGCAGTGACTAAAGGGATCAGAGCAATGGGATCATTGCACCAAAGCCCCTGTCCCCCTGGCTCAGCTCTCTGCTCTCCCCACAGCAGGATGGTCCTGGTTCTCTGGGGCCTGATCCCCCTCCCCTCCGTGCTGCCCCTCAGAGCTGGGGACCCCCCACCCCCCAGCACATCCCTCCAGAGCCGGGGACTGCCCAGCACAGGCACCTCATCCACATCCAAACCAAACAACAGCCAGCCCAGAGCTTCCCTTGCTCCCCTGGCACCAAAACCCCACCGTAACCTTTATTTAACTCATTTCCATTTCTTCATTACCGGTTGGCTGGCAGTACTGGGATTTTCCCTTGGAGCAAGATTCCTCTCTCTCAGGGTCTCATTACAGTCACCACAGGTGTCCCTAGACCCCCCAGGGACCCTTCCCACCTGAACCCAATTGCTGGACAGTGCCCTCGCTCAGCAGGAAGAGGAGATTCCAGCCGCCCTCAGAGGGGTCAGAGAGGTCCCTCTGCAGAGCAAAAAATACCCTGGAAGTGCATCCTAACCCCCCCCCACCCCCTACCAGCAGCTTGTGCTGCTTTGGGATTTAAATCCGTTGGGATTTGCACTGTCAGACACCTCCTGGTGCTTCCACAGGTGCCACACTCAGCCCAGGTGAGACCCTGCTCAGCCCCTCTCCAAGGAGCCCAGCAGCAGCAGCTGGGCTTACAGCTACAAAGAAAAAAGTTTAACTTCCCAGCAAACTGTGAGAGCTCCTCTGTCACAGCAACGAGCCTGACATTCTTTTAGGAGAATATAAACTTAATTTTAAAACATCTGGGAAATTCCATTAAGTGATTTATCCTGCAACTGATGAAACTGCAATTTATTTCAAGGCCCAAACCAGCATTAGAGCCAGTCTCATGAGCTCAACAGTAAAGTATCTGACGCTGAGAATTATTGTAACATCAAAAAGTGTCGGTCTCCAATTAGGCTGATGCGGGGGATCACGGAGCGGGCGCCTGGCCCAGCTGGAGCTCGGGGATGGGCACGCTCAGGTCACCACAAACAGCCTCAAATGCAGGGGGCACAGGTGAAGCAGCCCCATGCTGCTCCAGAGCAGGCAGCTCTCCCCTCTGCACAGCCTTCTCCTGGGAGCAAAGGGCTGAACCCAGCCGTGGTCCATCACCCACAGCCTCTCCCCCTGCGGCACCGCGGGCGGCAGGAGCAGCGGGCACGGGGAGAGCCTCGGAGCTGCAGGAGCAGCCAGTGCCCAGCTGCCCTGCCCTGCCGGGCCTGGCATCCTGACTGAGCTCAGGAGCAGCAAGAGAAGAACATGCTGCGGTTTTGTTGTGCTGGGGTTTTTTGGGGTTGTTTTCAAAGCGCTGTTGGCAGGTTCCAGGTCCCAGAGCTCTGCACTGGCACGTGGGCAGCGGCCCCAGAGCCCCACACCCATCCCAGGAGGTGCTGGGGGCAGAGCTCTGCCCGGGGCTGGGCACAGCACACGGGATGTGCCCAGAGGACAGCCCTGAGGGAGCCGTGGGAGCCACAGGCTGGTTCCTCCTGCAGAACCTGCCCCAGTGAACGGCCCCGGCCCCAGTTCAGGCTGGGACCGAGATGGAGGCAACCAGAGGAGACCCAAGGATTTACACCCATCCATCTTCCTCCCCATTACCCTCAGGCAGTGCCTGGGGCTGCTCCAGTTTATCCCCAGAGCAATCCTGGTGGGCACAGGGCGGGCAGGGAGCAGCAGGGGCAGCTGCTGCAGCCGTCCCCACACTGCCAGCCTCTGCCCTGCCCAGGGACTCACCCACAGCACACAGTGAGGGATGGCTGAGGCACACCGCTGCCTGGAAACGTTCCCTTTGGAAAGGGGATGAATGGAGGAGGGAAGGAAGAAGAAATACTGTGGTGGATGGTGTTTATTTATCTTCTGAGAGGAAACAAAGACTTCCCGGGACTGAGTAGCTCAATTAGGCGCTTGCTGGAGTGACAGATTTACAGCTTGCTCAACAACTGCATCTCAAACCAGCAGCACAAACGGGACGAGAGCATTAACAGAGGGATCAGGAGAGCCCCAGATAACCCACGAGCAGATCCCCCACCCTGCACAGGCACCAGGAGCTCCCACCGAGTCCGCTCAGAGATTTGTTCTGCTGCTCCTCCCTGGGAGGGAAGAACTGCCCTGAGGCAACGCCACAGCTCCCCAGGCCCTGCGCAGCTGGGCAGTGCCCACCGAGCCCCCCCAGCCCAGCTGGGCAGTGCCCACCGAGCTCCCCAGGCCCTGCGCAGCTGGCAGTGCCCACCGAGCTCCCCCAGCCCCAGCCCAGCTGGGCAGTGCCCCCCGAGCTCCCCCAGCCCAGCTGGGCAGTGCCCACCGAGCTCCCCCAGCCCCAGCCCAGCTGGGCAGTGCCCACCGAGCTCCCCCAGCCCCAGCCCAGCTGGCAGTGCCCACCGAGCTCC
>VWZT01011559.1:51841-65621 GCA_013397055.1 Pachycephala philippinensis | reverse complement strand
GGGGATCAGCCCTTCCAGAGGGGATCTGTCACCACCACGGTGAAGGTCCCGTCCCCTGGCCCCAGCCTGTGCCCTGTGCTGGCACCGAGGTGGCTGTGGCTGTCCAGTCCCTCTGCTCCTCTGCCAGGCACCAGCCACACTCACCTCCCTCGCTCTGTTTGTGATGACAAACAGATGCAGAGATCCCAGCCAGAGCCAGACTGGCTGGTATTGTGAAATCAGGTATAAGTTTGGATTCAATGGTAAAAAATGTCCTGTGAAGTGTCTAAAAAACCCTACTTTGCTAAATTAGCCTAGCAAGATTTATCCCACCTTTTAATTAATCATTACTAGAGAGGCTGTTGAAAGTCTTTGCATATTTTTTATTGGTCCTAGTGGGAAGAAATCCATTTTAAAATGGAAATTAATATAATATCTGCATGGCCTTCTTCAGAGATTTTTTTTTGCTTAGCAATATTGTAGAGTTACAACCATACATCATGTCCTGTGCTGCTCAGAATCAATTTCTTCACGGAGGAAAACCAGAAATGTGCTCCCTCACCACTGCAGGATATAAAGTGAATGAAGCTGAGGGAGGGAAGAAAGGCAAAACACAACCAAGCAAGTAAATCTTACAGACGTAGCCCATATCCATTTTTTCCTGATCAATGGAACTATGTAGGCATGTTCACAAAATTTAATTAAGTTCTGTTCCCCAAGAAATCTATGTGCAATGTTTCCCTGCAATTATTTATTTACTATCTGCCGTGTAGCTTTTAGCTTTCCTCGGGAGAATGCTGGATTTCCGCTGCATTTCCATCAGCAGAGGCTGCTTCCAAAGGCTTTGGGGGAGGGTTTGCTCTTCCCTCACTCTCTGTGGGTTGATTGTCTTCTTGCAAAGAAAACCCGTGCATGTTTTTAGACACACTTCAGTATCAAGGAGTCACACACGTAAAGGTTTGGGCTGGAAGGGACCCTAAAGCCCATCCAGTGCCACCCCTGCCGTGGGCAGGGACTGGAAGAGCCCAGCTGGGTCACCCTGAAGCTCCTCTGCTCCAGGCTGGAATTCTGATGGTGTTTGTGCCAAAGCCACGAGCAAAAGCTGGAAAAGCAAAGTCCAAAGGAAGCCCTGCTCTGCTGCCAGCAGCCAGGGATGCTGGGGGAGCCAGGGCTGCTCCCTGCTTGCATCCAGGCTTGGTCTGATCCCGAGTCTGTTGCTGGATACACGTGCTCAGGGCCCTGTGCCCCTGCAGTGAGTTTGTTTGGGCCTGGCACAGCGTGCAACAGGCATTCTCAGGGGTGGGAACCACCCCAGGACGGGAACAGAGCAGCCTCAGGCAGCCCCGAATCCCTTGGTTTATCTGCTGGAACCAAAGAGGCTGTGGAGGTGCTGAGGGAGAGGTGGGCAAATCTGTCATCCTCCCACACGAGCAGGGCCTGGCTGCCAACGTGCCACCTGCCTCCTTCCAGCCTGCCTGGGACACGTGGGCTGCTGCTGGAGGGAAGGGATGCAATTATTGACAGTTTCAAATGGACCAGCTCCAGTCCTTCGAGTTTCAGCACGGGGAAGATTATTTGGACTTCTTAAACCCAGAGAACTTGTATAAAGTGAACACTGATGCTTCCTAGCAAGTCAGGTATTTTTAAGATTTAGAAATGGGAATAAGATAGAGCAGGGTTTGATCCTCCCCATCAGTGACCTCCACTAGATCTGGGACCTGGGCTCCCCCCAGCACTGGAGATGTCACTGAGTTGTGAAAACTCTTTCCACAGACCAAGACAAACTTTTCAATCCCTCTGCACGAAATGGTACCTCTTGACTTCTGCCTTCACCTACAGGACTCCAAAGCAGCAGATTCTTTAATCAAGTCTTCACCAGTGAAAGCATTTTTATCAGCATCCTTATTTAAATATTCTTTGTCTACGCGAGGGAAGGCATAGAAGGTTTCTGTCTGCAGACTCTGCTCTGAGGGAAGGCAATGATTTAATCCTCACGTAATACAAGTGCATTGACTTGAGAGAATAGAGGGTTTGTTCTCTTGAATGCTCACAAATTAATGAAATCAAGAATACCTGGAAACTGCTCTTCTCCCAGCAAGAAAGGAGAGCTTTTGCATCCTGGTAATTGTGGCTCTGCCAGGGAGAGTGGAGCCACCCGTGGGCTGCACGTGGGCTGGGTTAAACAGTGCCCAGGGGGATCTCCTCAGGCCCTGGCTACAAAACCTCTCTAACCACGAGGATGCGGCTCAAGAGGGGATGGCAGCATTGAGACACAGTCACTGTGCCCAGTGCTGGCAGGAGCAGCAGAGGGGTCAGAGAGAGCACTGGGGTTACAGCAGGACCGGGGCAGTGCCCGTCCCCCTGTGCTGGCAAACTGAGGCACCTCCAGTGCTGGGTCCAGCTCTGCCCTCCCGGTGGGAGCGTGCCCAGGGAAGGGAACAGAGCTGGGAAGGGGCTGGAGCCCCAGGAGCGGCTGAGGGAGCTGGGAAAGGGGCTCAGCCTGGAGAAAAGGAGGCTCAGGGGGGACCTTGTGGCTCTGCACAGCTCCCTGACAGGAGGGGGCAGCCGGGGGGGTCGGGCTCTGCTCCCAGGGAACAGGGACAGGAGGAGAGGGAACGGCCTCAGGCTGGGCCAGGGGAGGCTCAGGGTGGACAGCAGCAGAAATTTCCCCATGGAAAGGGTGCTCAGACAGTGGAAAGGGCTGCCCAGGGAGGTTTGGAGTGCCCATCCCTGGAGGTGTCCCAGGAAGGGCTGGAGGTGGCACTCAGGGCTCTGGGCTGGGGACAAGGTGGGGATGGGGCACAGCCTGGACTCAGTGGTCTGGGAGGGCTTTTCCAACCTCAGTGATCCTGGGATTCTGTGACTCTGTGACAGCGTGTCACGGTCTAACTCCTGAGACAGAAGGAACCCAACTTCCAAGAAGTTTTCAGCAGCATTTTTCCGACAGTGACCTCTCAAGGAAGCCCAGCTGCACTGAACTAAAGCACGTTAAATATATTCCCTGTGTCACAACGAGAGATTTTCCATGGCAGCGTTTCCAATTAGCCAGCCCCCATGGGAGCACACACTGCCAGGGCCAGCAGCAGCACAGCTGCACAAATGCTGGGCCAGGTCTGCTCCGGGGGAGCTGCTGCAGCTCTGCTGGGCTCAGCACAGCTCCTGCCATTAACCCCAGCTCCTCAGAGCAGCTCTTCTGCCTATAAATATAACCTCAGCAAGAAAGGGCATAAATAATATAACAAATGGCATTATTTATGCATAAAAATTATGTTACCGCTGACCACCACTGGACCATTAATTCAGAAACAGAATTCCCTCTGTAATTCCACAGGAGGACAGTGGTCATTTATTTTCCCCACAATTACGCTGCAACATCAAACCAAAGGAAAAAGCACCAGGCAGCCTCTTGAGGCCC
This sequence comes from Pachycephala philippinensis, assembly GCA_013397055.1. Taxonomy (NCBI): domain Eukaryota; kingdom Metazoa; phylum Chordata; class Aves; order Passeriformes; genus Pachycephala; species Pachycephala philippinensis. The sequence goes on along the minus strand of VWZT01011559.1, from coordinate 62,227 downwards.
AGTTCCCTGCACTGACTGACGATCAGGAGAGAAAACCAAAGAAAACCAAGGCCAACATACTTTTGGAACAAGCAGTAACTCCTCAAATTCCTTGTTATTGATTTTGGCACGTTAGAACAAGGGGGTTTGAGATCTTCAGTGAGGCATCTCAGTGTTTTCCCCTACACTCACCTGCCACAGGACAACACACTGAGACAATGGCACTGTGAGAGAAAATTCTGTTCTGTTGTCTATGAAAGCCCCATCATGGGTCCTGATGGTAGGTTTAGTGTAAGTGGTGCTCAAAAATCCCATTTTTATAGGAGCATCAAAGACCAGATTTGCAATAAGCCGTGTTCACCCCCTGCCTCGGGATCAGCCTCTGAGACCCTGCACGGGACCAGGGCTGGACTTGCCCACACCGGGGAAAGCTCTGAGCTCCCAGTGACATTCCCTTTGTAGGAGCACAAACACTTCCCCAAGCTCTCTGGTGGTGTGGTCTTTGCTCACTCAAGCTTTGCTTGGAGTTTTTGGCTTTGAAAATATTTAAAGTGCAAAATTCAGTCAAAATCAGCATGTTCCACTGGGTTCTATTTCAGCTTGATTTAATTCCGCTGTAAAAATACACTCTGATTCAGTTTGATGGAAATTCAATCTGAAGTCTTGAAATGGGTCTCCTCCAAAATATGCAGACAGATTTTTTTCTCTAAACTTGACTTTGAGGCCCTGGCCAAAGCCCGAAGCCAGGAGGGCAGTGCTGGGTCTGTTCCCAGCTGCAGCCCCTGCTCAGACCCAGGGTGGGAGAATCCCTCAGGCTGCTGCTCCCTCCAGACTGTTCTAGGAACAGCACCAAAGCTCAGGATCATTCTCCTCCTTGGAATTTAGTGTTTGGGGATGTTGTACTCGCTTTCCAACACACTCCAGAGCCCCATGCTGAAGCACAGCTCTGGAGATATTCCAAGGAGGATTTAAAGGAATTTATTTTCAAGGTTTTCGTAGAATCACAGAATGTCCTAAGTTGGAAGGGACCCACGAGGATCATCCAAAGTCCAGCTCCTGGCCCTGCAGAGGATAACCCCAAGAATCCCACCATGAGTCAGAGATGTAGGAATTGTACCAAAAAAATCTCCCAGCAAACAAAAAGCCCCTAAACCCCACCAAATCAGGTGAGTCCTTTCTACAGAACTGCTCAGAACGTCCCTGATGGAAGGATTTCCATCCAATCCACTGCTTTATCAAAGCCAAGGAGTTTCACTGACACATGGGATACCCACAAACTTTGTGAGCAGGAATGATGTGATTTCACTGATCTGAGAGAAAGAAAACTGAGAGTGATTTAAAGGAGAAGTTCCAAGCTGCTGGATCCATCCTGCTGCTGCTGGATGTCCCTTGGTCCCAGGGCCAAGGCAGCCCTGGCTCTGAGCAGCATCGTGGCAGCAGCAGGGGCATCACAGCAGCAGCATTTCCAGGATGGTTTGCAAGCCAGGATGGCCACAGTTCTCCCCGCTTTGTTTCTGGTAGAGGAATTTTTCAGCTGCCCTAACAGCTAATCAATGAGCTCCTGGAAATCGTTAATCACATCGTTAGGAGATTCAGAGCATCCAAAGTCCAATTTGTAACACAAGTGATGTATGAACAGCTCCTGGACAGGAAGGACATAAGTGAGAGTCGATAGAGAGGGGTCACCAGGGTCACCCTCCAATTGACCAATTTACATTTATGGGCATTTCCACACAGCTTGGACTGGCTGCTGAAATGCAAAACAATTCTAACAACTCCAGACTCCTCGCTCTCCTTCAGACATGATTAGACAGCTAACTTAGCAAGCTGCTTTGGGAAGACCAAGGAAACCAGCCCACCCAGGACTCTGGCAGGCATTCTCTATTTCATCTACTCAGCCCCTGCTATCAGAGGCAAAGCCAAGGGACAATCACTCCAAGGAACACTTGTTCCAAGGGACATTTGTTCCAGAAGTCATGGAATCATAGAACCATGGGATGGTTTGCGTTGGAAGTGCTGTCACTCCATGCCCTGGTGAAAAGCCCCTCTCCATAAGTCTGGAGTTGCTGGGAAGGTGTCAGTCAGGACCATGAGCCTGGATAACGCCAGGCTCCTGCACTGAGCCAGGGAAGGGACACGTCACCTCGGGCACCAAGCTTTTATATCACACCTGAGACCTCAGAGCAGCCCTGGATGAACCCAGGAGGCATTCCAGGTGTTCAGCACTTCCCAAATCAGCCAAGCACCACCCTCCCTTATCCCATCACATCTGGAGCTTGAGCTCCACTGTTCCTTAAGCACTGGGAGCTGCATTAGGAGGCCAAATAATGGCAGTAGTGTTTGAGTGCATTCCAGAATTAACTTGAGTAGTCTGAAAGTAGCAGGGGAATCACTGCCACAGGATTCTTGGGTCTGGCCAGCTCAGGCAGCACCACACCTCAGTGACAATTGAAGTGATTCCACGAAGTCTAAAGCACTTTAGTCTCTTTCCTTCCTTCACAAAAAACACAATTTTGAGCAAGAAAGCTCAAAGAAAAACGGATTCTTCTTTCTGTGTGCAAAGATGTAATTTAGATTTTGCTTCATGTCTCCATATTTATTGTACATTAGCCTTGAACTTGAAAAGCCGAAAAAAAAAAGAGAAGAAACTGAGAAAATATTGTCGTTACAAAATTAAACAAATCCAGGATGGCTGAACAGAAAAAACCCAACCTGCTGCAAGAAAGTGTTTGTCTGTGTGCACAATATGTTGCGGGTATTTATTGAATGGCAAATCTTGTGTTTTCTTATTTACACTCCTTCACTCTTTCTGGTTCTGTTTTCCTGAGACCCACAGCTACATTTCAACCAACTTTGGAGAAGGCCAGAGCTCACCAGGCAGAAGGGAGCTGCAGGAAGGGGCTGGTGGGAGCCATTCCTCAGCCCCAGCCCAGGGACACGGGGCCACCTCCCCCCAGGATCCTGCCATCGCAGGGCAGCAGAGCAGGCACAGCCCTTCCCTGGCACACATCTGCTTTCAGCACAGCAAACCCTGCTCAGCCTCCCGAAATGGGGCTCTGGGACCTCGTGTGCTGCTCCTGGCAAACAGCCAGCTCAAGGCTGCACTTTCAAATACATTGATTTTTTTTTCCCCCCCTAAATGCCAGCCCTCCTTGGTTAATCCTTTAGTCATTATGGTCTTTTTCTGGATCACAGAGCAGCAGCAGCACTGCCAGTGCCATGGGGAGGCCATGCCTCCAGTCCTGCCCGCTGGCCCTGTGGCAGCAGTGGTGGCTGGGGACAGCGAGGACGTGCCCACAGCCTGTGCCCACGGCCAGGCTCTGCTTCCACCCAGCCCCACGGGAGTGGCTCCAGTGCCCCTGGCACTCTGCCCTCCTGGCAGCTTGGGAAGAGAGGGAAAACACAAACTCCAGGCCACAGCCTTCTCACCGCCTCTGCAGGCAGTGCAGATTTATGTCCTCACCCACAAAGCCCCTTCCTTCCCCGCAGAGACCGGCACAGACACGGGACAGAGGGACGAGGCTCGTCCTTGCCTGGCTGCTGTGACAGAGGGAGGGCTCCCAGCCCCGCGAGGTGCTTGGAGCAGGAGGAACAGCTCTGTACAGTCCTGCTCAATCTGCCAGAAACATTGCAGTCCACAAAGATCATACCCGAGGGGTCAGCAGGTCACCAGCTGTCAGTGAGTGCTGGGCAGGACAAAGGCCAGGACCCAAAGCTGTCCTTGCTGCTTCCTCAACATTACTTTCCATAGATTGTTACAACGAACTCTGAGCCCTAAATCCAACCTACTCTTCTATCAGGTTTTGCTTTGCTTACTCACTGAGCAGCAGATTCTTGGCCTAATCTGACAATCAGATTTGACACAACTGGTTTCCAATAAATAACAGCATTTCTCATCTATGGAGTAACTCTAATCAACAACTCTGCAGGTTTTTCAGTCTGCCCTGACAAACTGGGAGAGCAAAAAAGGTCGGAGCAAGGTCCTTCAGCCATGAACATGCTGGCAGACCTGGCTGACTGCAGCCCCACCACCTGCAGATGATCATCCTGGTGAGAGGGTTTGCTTTGGCAAGAGGGACCAGAGGCATCAATGATGACAATAATCACCTGGAAACAGAAACATCTCCTGTCAGCAGGGAAGAAGCTTGCATTATTCATTGGATTAGACTTCATTTTGCTCACTTTGCGGTCATTTTGATCTTCACTGATTTAAAACCAGACAGAAGCAGCTCCTGGATCATGTGACAGTATCGGTTTAAAGAGAACTGGGTGATGCTCCTCTCCCACATCTTGCCCGTTTGACAGCACAGCTGTGGGTGTCACTGTGCAAAGAGTGCTCCGTTTTGTGAGTCAAATTTCTGCCACACGATGAATTTATGAGTCAGTGGTAGGCACATCAGTATGGGATCCTTTAGCTCAGTCACACATGCACAGTGACAGGCCCCAGCTGGCTGCTGCAATCCCAAATGGATCCTCTTGTATAACAGGCACCAGGATTATCCCAGGGAATCGTGTCGGGCATCGGGGAATATCACCCGACGTTTCTCCTTCCTCTTGCACATCCCCACCCAAGAGGATTCATCTGTTTACCCCAGGATACTCTGAAACCCGCTTAACAAACATCTCTGCACATCAGCCTCCTGCCAGCAGCTGCAAGGCACACCCAGCCAGCTCCTCTGTACAGAGCAAGGTGAGCCCCAGCATTCACGGGGTCCCTGGAGCGAGCGGAGCCAGCACAGGGCCCGCAGGAGCAGGGGCTTGGTGTGACACGGGGGAGATGAGATGTCCCCTCTGCACTGTGAGTGGCTCAGAGAGCCCACTGCACTGTCAGCCCTTCTCAGAGAGACGGGACACGGCTTTGGGGTGTTGTGGCAGCAGCCATGAGGAGATGGGGCAGTTTTATCCCATGCCATGCCATGCCATGCCTGGCCATGTCACTGAGGTCCCAGCTGCCCCGCAGACACAGGCACACACGCCCCACTGTGTCACGGTGCTGCTGTGGGAAGCTCAGGCCTTCTCCCTTCCCACCCTGCTGCTTTGCTCTCCTGGCAATCCCAGCAGCCATGTGCGGGGTGTCACCCCCAGTGCTGGCAGTGCTGTCACCCCCTGTGCTGGCAGTGCCGTGGGATTGGAAGGAGGCAGAGAGTGCTGCTCCGTGGGTTATGGTGGAGAGGAGCACGGCGCTGCCACAGCCCAGGAACGGGGCCAGGCTGTGGAGGGCTGAGCCAGCTCAGCTGCTGTCACACCCCCTGCCCCAGCACCAGTCACCAGATGTTCAAGTGCACACTTGCAGTTCATCACGTTGTAAAGGCTGAAAATGAAAGACCCAAGCATGGGCTATTCACCCTCTTCAAAAATAAGAGGGTTTGGAGATGAGGTTTTACTTTAAGATCATTAAAGCAATAGTGGCGGAGAACCCACAAAATGGTTCAAATCAGAAATCCAGCCACAGCCAGTAGAAAATTTGAGGAAATGTCTTTGCTATAGGAGAAACTGGAGGGAAAGGAAGTGCACGAGCAGACCCTCAGCTCTCACCCCACCTGTGAGCAGGAGCCCGGCAGTGCCCCGTGCCCACCCTCGCAGGAGCTGTGTGTCACAGAACTGTTCAGGGGTGGCTCCACTGGCCCATCCCAGCCTGTCTCCAGCCCCTGCAGTGCCTCGGCCCATTTGGGGCTGGCTGGAGCCCAGCCGTGCCCCTGTTGTCCCCATGCCTGGGGGCCTCTCCTCAGCAAACAGCTCTGGGCTGGCTGTGCCGGGCACATCCTGCAGGGCTGCATTTCGGGAAACCCTCCTCCACGGGGAGCACACACTGCTCCACACACACAGCCTTAACAGCGCCGGAATCGGCCCACGGGGACAAAAGGCCATGCAATATTGATGGTGCAGTGCTTCACCAGCACACGCTGTAGCCGTGTGAGAGCCGCTCGCCTCACACCCCCTCCAGTCCCTCTGAGCCACTTTCAGATGGATTTGCACATGAAAAATGTTCTTTATCTTCGCACTGACCACAGGCATTTACCTTCCCAGTGGTATCTGGAGCATACAATATATTTGGTGTATTGAAACACCATTCCTCCCTGTATTCTTCCTTCTTTGGAACTAATCATCCTTTTCCAGCTGGGAAGATTCCCTCCAACAAGCCTTCCACAGGAGTTCCTGAGCAGCCCTGCAAAGACCACCTCTGCCTCTGCCTCCCCGGTTGTGTTAGACACCTCCCAGGTTCAGGCCCATTAACCTGCTCGCGACAGCTTGATGGATTCATGCTTACACAGACACAGTTGGCAGCATCTAAATAAATAATTATGGCTAAGCAGCTGCCGAGGAGTTGCCATGTTCCACTGCAAAGCCAGATGTCCATTTTATTGGTCCTCAAAGTTTCAAATGAAATGGCTTTGGGACAATTGGAATGAAATTATTTCAGATTTGGAGAGGGAATTCTTTTGCTCCAGGTGAACTCTGGAGCCTGCTGTCAGGTGCATCAGCTGCAGCCAGCCCCGCGTGTGGGGCCAGGGAAGATCTGCAGCCAGAGCCCAGCACAGCAGCAGCGGCATCGGGCAGAACTGAACCACTCGGACAGGAGTGGTTGGGACAAGAAGAGTCATCTAACACCACGGCTTTGGCTTTTACCTGGGGAAGGACCCTCTGAAAAATCCATCTCTCAAACTGTATCAGTGTCAAAACCCCACAAAACTGATCAGAGCCAAATCCAAAGCCTGCTGAACTGGATAGGAATCTTTCCAGGAACCTTAATTGGATTTAACCAATGAGAGAAGGTTTTGTGACACCTGCTATGGATTTTCATTCTCCGGAATTTCTAAGGTACCTCTCCTCTTGGTCCCTACCGTGGCTGTAGTGATGTGGGAGCAGTGAGCAATCCTTGAAGGTAAAAATTTGAGAAATATGAAAATCAGGAGTCTGTGTTTGCTAATTCAGGGAAAACCCACGTTCATCCTCTCCTCAATTAACAGAGACCATTGTGCCTATAAAGAACTTATATTTTTTCCTGATTTTAAATATAAATGCCAGCACCATTTGTTCTAATGCATTCCTTTAACTACATTAATTCTCCCCCTAGAACTTGTACAAGACACTGTAATTTCAAGCAGAAGCTTCTTAATAACACAAATCATCTATCCCTGTTGGAATATAAGCGGATCCATGACCTTAGAACTATTTTGCTAAGAAATCCAGCTAGAAAACTAATTTTAAGTAAATCTACAGATGTCAAAAACCCAGATGGCTTTTCAGGATGCTAACTTAAGCTTCATTGCATAAGCAGATTAGGGCTGCCTGTTGAGCCCCACACAAGAGTAGATGGCGCTGAATCCACGGAATTACACCCAAACTGTTCACTTCCTGATGCATCTTCCATCGAAAACTTTTGTCAGCTCCCCACGCCAGGAGCCTGCTCACGGTGAGCACCACACCCAAGGCGGCAGCTCTGCCGGCCAAGCGTTACCCCCCTATCCCTCTGTCCCTCTGTCCCTCCGTCCCTCTATCTCTCCGTCCCGCTATCCCTCCGTCCCTCCGTCCCTCTATCCCTCCGTCCCTCTATCCCTCTATCCCTCCATCCCTCTATCCCTCCGTCCCTCCATCCCTCTGTCCCTCTATCCCTCAATCCCTCTGTCCCTCTATCCCAAGGCCACCGGCCAAAGCTGGCTACAGCTGATGGACAGGGCAATTGTTCCATCCTTCATCCTCCTCAAATGAAAATGGAGGAAAACAGCTTCATGAACCTCCCAAATGCTTCAGCACAGCAGTTGTGGGATGATTTTCTGATACAGACTCACAGGATGCAGATTACCCTGGTGTTACCATTGGTAACCAGCCTGTACCTGGGTATCAGCTCAGAAGTTAATGAGCCCTTGAGCGCTCGCGGCTCAAACCAGCGGAGCAGTGTGGATCCGATGTGACTGCGGGAAGCAGGGCACACACTTCTCCTGGGGAGCATGCTTGGTGTTCCACGGGTGTGTTGCGTAACAAGGCACAGCCCCTGCCCCTCTCTGCTCTGAGCCCCATTCCCGAGCACAGCAGCTGCCTCTGAGAGGGCCCCGCTAAAATGCGGCCAGAGGGATGGAATTGTGTTTTCCCTTCCCTGCGTGGAAGCGTGTCAGGGCTGCTGACAGATGGCTTGGTCGCTTGTGCCTGATGATTATCAAGCCGCTATTACCTTTGCAAAGTGAATCCCAGTCGAAGCTTTTCTGTAATGAATTCCACAGTGTTTGCACCCTCGTTTTGAGTCCCACACGTCCCGGGAATCGTGCAAGGCACTCGGGTGCTGATTTACGGTGCCAGAGGCATCGCGTCCTCCAGGCACGGGCACGGCGCTTTCGGCAGTCTGTGCTGCCACCTAGCCAGGCCCGACCCGGCGAGCTGAGCCCCGCTTTGCCTCCCGAGCTCACACGGAAATGTGCCCCCCGGCTCTAACCACGGCCTCGGTCTGCGGCAGGCACGGGAGCTGCGCGCTCCCCGCCCGTGGGAAGGCACGGCCAGCGGCAGGGAGCGGCCGGAGCGCGGGGTCCATGGCCCCACGCCCCCGGTACTTACGGTAGAAGACGTATTCGGTGTAGCTGGACCAGACCTTGTCGTCTGTGTACTGGTTGACGAAGGAAGCCGTCACCGAGGAGTTACAGGCCACCATGTGGAATCCACACTCGGACAACATGTCAAAAGCCCTTTCCAGGTGCTTGAACTTGAGATAAAACCTGGAGGTGTACCTTTCGGGAGCCCTGTCCGGGTCTCTGCTTTCATTCAAACTTTCTCCAAAAACCTCTTTGACCAAAGAAATCCTTCCACAAACCAAAATCCTCGGGACCCTCCTGAATTTGGCATCTGCTTGGCTCTCCCTGCCAATAGTGCACGAGCCACGGTAGCCGATGGTGATGAATCCCCACTTGCGATCCGGCGGCAGGAGCGATGGGGGGCATATTCTTGTGTCGCTGCCTTGGGACACCTCTTCGTAGTCACTGTGGCAATAATCATCGGGGCTTTGCTTGTTGTCGTCGGGAGTCAGGAGCTTGACCAAGTCTGGGAGCTGGAAGTACTCAGCCTCCCTCTTGAGCCTTCCCTTCTCTGGGAAGTGGTCGGGCAGAACCACTTGCTTGTCCCTGAGATAGTCCAGAATATAGCGGAAAAGGAAACCATCTCTGTCAATGAAGAATCTTCCCTTGGAGTCCTTGGCCAGATCGTTGGCTGTGTCTCTCTTTGGGGTGAACATTTTCCAGAGCAGGGAGTGAGGGGTGCCAACCAAAGTGGAGTGGCGAGTGAAGTAAACCTGGCCGCCCACGTTGAGCTCCACCACCTCGGGGAAGGAGTGCAGCCCCGTCCCCTGCTCCCGAGGAGGAAGGTAAGTCCTGCAGTTGCCACTTAGAGCCATTGTAGTTTAAACTGGAAATCAGCAGCACGGAGCAGCAGGACTATCAATCACATCAGAGGGTAGAATAAGGCTCCCAACATTAAGGAGAAACAAGGGAGAAAGGAGAAGTGAGAAAATAAAAATAGCCAAAAGGATTTTTTTAAAAAAAATCTGAATTGTCCATGAGTGACAGTGTGGCAGAAGTGGTTTATACACTGAGCCACGGAGGCTGGAGGCTAGAGAGCAATCACCTCATGAAATGCAATCACATCATTAGATCTTCCAACAAAGCCTTCAAAATCAAGGTCAAGCCAAGCCAAGCCAAGTCATTCACAGGTCTGTGAAAAGGGAAAACAAAATAAGGCACAAATTACTCTTCTAAGCATTACAGCTGCTGCAACAGAGCAAAGCAGAGCAGTTCGTAGAGCCCAGCTCAATCTGCTAAATAGGTCTCTTTTTTTTGGGCAAGTTCTACGCTTCTATTTCACAAGTATTCATCAATGGAAGGGCTACATATGACTCCACTGTTTAAAAGAAATTGCATACTTCATCTTTGAAGAAACATCTAAATTAGACATGCACATGAGGGAACAAGAACAGGGAGTCTTACCTTGGTTACAATTAATGCATAGCTCTTGTAAAAAAAACCAAAATGTCAAGACACTCAGAACACACATACAGGCACACAGGGTCCGGGTAGTGTGAATCCGATCCCAGCAAGGGACAGCAAAGGCAAGAGAAGTGCTCTTAGCAGCATCCACGGAGGTCTCAAGTGTTAAACCGAGTCCCTGGGAAGTTAACCGTGGCGGGCGACGAGGAAACCAGTACATACAGCACGGCGGAGGAAAATAAATAAATAAATAAATAAACAAATAAATAAATCCCGAGTGGATGCGCTGGGTTGGGGGAGCGGGAGGGCAGCGCGGGGGCGTCCGCCGGCCCCGATGACTTGCAGAAAGCCCTCAGCCTGCGCTAGGCACTGCCGGGCTCCGGCGGCTCCCGCGGCGGCAGCGCGGCCGGCGGCTCCCCCATGGCCCGCCGGGACCGCCGGC
>VWZT01011559.1:16413-30254 GCA_013397055.1 Pachycephala philippinensis | reverse complement strand
GCGGGGCCGGGACACGCTCGTGGCAGAGCAGGGACACGCTCCTGGCAGGACAGGGGGCAGCGGGATGATCCTGGGCACCCCATCGCTGCTCCCACAGCTGGGTCAGTCCTGCGCCCTCTGAAAGACAAACATCTGCAGAAGGGGCCACGGAGAGGAAACCTCCCTGGGTACAGAGGGAGAGCTGTGAGTGTCAGCTGCACGGGATGTGTGTACGGAAAGCAGCGTTTAATTAAATAAAGATAATGTAAATAGAAATGTGCATCGGCTCGCTGTGTGCCACGGAGAGAAGGAGCTGCCAAGGAGCAGGAGTTCCCTGCCCGGCTCCTGCTGCCAGCAGGAACAAATTCCCTGCCCAGGCTGTGCCGTTTCTCTGTGTGTACAGACACATAAATAGGTGTATGTGTGTTTACCATGTGCTGTAATTTCTTAGGTGCTATAAATTTCGTGCCTCTTCCAAATATTTGAGCACTCCTGTGACCTTCTAACCAAAACAGCCAGAGTAAACTGTATGCAATCTATATGTACAGGGCTGTCAGTGAGCGCTAACATTTACCCAGAGTCGGGGCTGTTTATATTGCAGCAGCATGAAAACTGGCAAACACGGAGCGGAGAGGCTGCTCCCGACAGGCAGGGATGGGAACCGGGGGAGGGATGGCCTGGGAGCGGGGCTGTGCCCTGGGACCGGGCTGTGCCACATCTCTGAGCGTTCAGGATGGGAACCGGGGGAGGGATTGCCTGGGAGCGGGGCTGTGCCCTGGCTGTGCCCCCGAGACTGGGCTGTGCCACATCTCCGAGGTTCCCCTCCGTATCCTGCCCCAGCAGGGAGCCCCGGGGCTGTGCTCTGTGCTCTGCCAGTGACAGCCGGGGCCGGGGCTGATGCTGTGGCCACCAAACCCCCGTGCTCCCAGTGCTGGTTACTGGGGGCAGCTCGGGCAAGGGCCACTCCGGTTGCCCAGGGTGAGGAATTATCCTGTCTCGTATTAAGTTAAAAGGAAAAGCATGAAGCCGAAGTGTTACATTTAAAATGCTGCCTGTGAGGCATTTCAGTGCCCCCTCACCCAGCGGCAGAGGTGGCAGCCCCCAGGAACTGGTGCCCTGGGGTTCTCTCTGGGGTTTGGTGCTGTGACCAAGCTGTGTTTGACACGGCGCTGCCCCTGTGCAGTGGCAGAAACGACATCTGATCGAGAACACTTAACGGGCATTCAGTCAGATGTTAGACGTGTAAAAAAGGACAGGAGGTGTACATTGACAGCTGTGGAAGGGAAAGGGATCGGCTCTCCTGCCGAGGGGGAGGAGATTCCAGTCAGCCCAGCCTTATCCATGCTCCACGCTGAAACCAGGGCTTGGAAAACTGCAGCCGTTCCTGCCGTGCCTTGTTGTCCTTGGCCGCTTTCTTGGCTGAATCTCTAACAACTATTGGATAAAATCCTGGCTTTTAATAGAAGTTTGCATGTGCTTAGGTGTTGGGTTTGCCCTTCTCTGTTGCGAGTTCTGTTTTTAACCATTTGCCTGGATTGTGACACTTCTCCAGGCTGGCATTCCTAATCCTGCATTTCTGTGCTAGGAATTGGTACAGAAATGGGAGCTTTGCAGCAATCCCCTCCTAATCCAGAATGCACCACTCCTCTCTTCCCTGCCTCCCTTCCCCCCCAAACCAGGGAGCACCAGCTGCATGGGAGACAAGGTCTGGGCTAAAAGGTGACACCAGGGAAGAGAAAGGTTTTGCTGCTGTCACCTTTCCAAGGGGTCACTGGGGAAATGCAGAGCAGGGGGTTTGGACCTGCCCTGGGAGGAGCAGCAGTGCAGGGCTGAGGGGCTGAGATGTTCTCCAGAGCAGGGCAGGCTTTGCACAGAGGGAGAGGTTTTCCTGTGGGGATCTGAGCATGGAATGACCCAGGGCTGTGCGCAGCCTGGGAGAGAGCCAGGGTCCCACAGCAACAGCTCAGCAAAAGCACAGGTTCCATGCAAGAGAAACACCCAATCTGGGAGGAATACATACAGTAACAATAACAATAACAATTCTTCCCTCTGCAAGGAAAACCAGGATATCCAATCTTTCTTCCTCTCCTTGGGCTCCAAGCCCCATTTTTGAGTTGTAAATCTCAGTGGAGATACAGGTCGGGATGCTGTGTGTGGAGCTGGTGCCTCCTGTGCTCTGTGGATGCCAGAGGAAGGCAAACCTGCCCGAGAGCCCAGCTCTCTGCAGCTGCCAGCAGTGCTGGCCAGCACGGTGCTGAAATTAGGGACAAATAGGCAGGAGTACATTTTGTGCATGTAGTGTCTGCTGATGACTCAATATTTCAGCTAAACATATTTACCTGAATATTCATAGTCACTTTGGAGGTGGCTGCACCTCCTGGGCTCAGCTAATCACTTCAATTCTGATAACAGCAGCGCTTTGCTCCAGCCCCAGCGCCGCTGCCTGCAGCCTCCAGCTCCCAAAAACCCCACGGCAACAACAACACCACCTGACAAGGACCCAGCAGCCTGGCTGAGGTCTCCCTTTCCCAGTGGAGGCACCAAACCCCGTTTGACACCCGCGGGGTCAGGGCAGGGCCCCCTGGCAGTGGGAGCTCAGAGCACCGAGGTCAGAGCTGGGCGCTGAGGTCCCCCTCTGGGTGGGTTTAGCAGGGAACAGATGGTGCTGAGGTGCTGCTGAATCTCCATGTCACCTCAGCTAATCCCCAGCGAAGTTTTAAGGTTTCTCTGAAGGCTGTGGCTGCCAGCTCTGGCAGCAGGATCAGGGATCAGGGAGCCAGGAGTCACTGTCAGACACAGCCCCGAGGGCTGCTTGGGATCTTTGGTGTTTGAAAGGGAACTGAAGTTCTTCAGAAAGCGAGAAGGAAAGTTAGAAATGAAAAATAAACAAAGATAAAAATAACCCCCCCACAATGAGCTTCTCCATTTGCTGGACTAAGGAACTTCCAGGTGAGGAGGTTGTAGTCAGGTGGATCTTGGCCCCTTCTCTGAGGCCACCAGGGACAGGAGGAGAGGGAACGGCCTCAGGCTGGGCCAGGGGAGGCTCAGGGTGGACAGCAGCAGGAATTTCCCCATGGAAAGGGTGCTCAGGCCTTGGCAGGGGCTGCCCAGGGAGGTTTGGAGTGCCCATCCCAGGAGGTGTCCCAGGAATTCCTGGAGGTGGCCCTCAGAGCTCCGGGCTGGGGACAAGGTGGGCATTGGGCACAGGCTGGGCTCCACGGTCCTGGAGCACTTTGCCAACCTCGGGGACGCTGGGATCTGCTCTGTGCCCTGAGGCACAGCTCCAGAGGGAATTCCTGCCCCTGATCCCTGTGTGGGCACGGGGCACAGCCACCCTCGATGGGGTGTCACACGCAGCCCTTGCTCGCTGCTGTTTATTGTTTATATTGTACAGCTGAAAAGAGCCCACAGGAACACTGGGCTTGGGCTTCCTCCTGCAGCGGCAGGACGGGGTAGGAGTGGAGGTGCTGGGTGTGGGGAGGGGGAAAGGGGCACCCTTCAATCCCAGGACATCCATCTGCATGAATCCCTCCTGCAGCAGGCACTGGATTCTTCCTGCCCAGACAGTCCTACAAAGGCAGATTTCCCTGGCTCAGGAACAGGGGCTTCCAGGTGTGTGGCCAGAGTTTCCTAGAATTTTAAAACCAAAGCTGATGAGCTGTCAAATAAACAATAATGCTGCTGTTTTAAACCTGTGCTCACGCTTGAATAGGGGCTGATTTCTGCTGGTGCTGCTGACTCCAATCATCCCAGCTGGACCTCAGGCCCTCCCAAACCTCAAAATTCGAGACAAAATTTTCATTCTTCCATCTATAGTTAAAAGCTGTGAAAACCTTTGTGATTTATATCACTAATGATACTTTAACTACTTGATTTTTTTTTTTACTTTTTTGTAGCTGGGGAGTTTATTTTTAAATCCTTGCTTTTTCAATAGCTTCATTGCAGTAATTGCTGAGGAAAATCGCGTTGTAGTCGATACCAAAGCGCTTCAGAGCAGTGCAGAATGGGAACAGAGTGTCTGTGCCCTGTTCAGGGAGGCTCTGTGCCCTGTTCAGGGAGGCTCTGTGCCGGGGTTCCGCAGCAGGTTTGCCCCTGTGGGCACTGCCAGGGCTCTGTCCTGGCTCTCCAGTGGCCCTGACAGCCCCGTCCCTGCCCAGACTGGGCTGGCTGAGCTCAGAGTGAGTGCAGAGCTCATCACACCTCTGGAGAGATTTCTGCTGCTGCAGATCCCCTTAGATCCAAACCCAGGGTGCTGTGGTCAGCTCCTGCCGTGCAGAGAAGGGCTGGGCTGCTCTCAGCTCTCCGTGCTGGGTCTGGGCTGGAGCTGCTCTGGCTGAGGCACTCTGGAGCCTCTCAGAAGTGCCCAGGGGCTTGTTAAACACGGACCAGGCTCTGAACCTGGCAGTGCTGGCAGCGTTCCCCTCAGGGCGTGGGGATGTGGGCACCCCCGGGGCAGTGACAGCTGTGGGTGAGCTCCAGGGCTGGAGGAGGCTTCACTCAGCACTACTGCAAAATAATTGTATCAGAGAAAGGCTTGATGGACTTGCATGTGTGAATTTATTGGCAGTAATTTGCATTTTTCCTCATTAAGGGCTGATTATTCTGATAATAAAGGATAAACTTTGCCATCGAGCATCTCAAGGCTCAACAGTCCTTAATTAAACACGATAATTGTCTTTGAAGCAGGTAAATGTTATTGCATATCACAGCAGTGCAGGCTGGGGCTGGAGAGCAGATGAAGCTCGTTGTGATGAGGAGCAAAGCTTGGCTGGAAATACACATTTCAGGATGTGCGCGTTGTCAGCAGAGGACAGACCTTAATCAGGGAGACTGATTTTTCACCTTTCTTGTGCCATTTGCGAGTTCCCACTGGGAAGGGGGAATATCAGACAGTTTAATTGTCAGCTTGGTGTCAGCACTGGTCTCGTTCCTCACATTTCTGTGAGACCTGCAGAGAACAATTGTCCTTGTGGCCAAACCAGCACAGGTTCCCAAATGTGTGACTGGAAAAGGAGCTGTGCACGAGGGCAGGGACGGGGGGAGCCCAGGGGCTCCTGGCTCCTGCAGGGTCACAGCCTGAGCTGCCCAGGTGGCACCGAGTGCCCAGCACAGGGGACCCCAGTCCTGGCACAAAAGGCTCTTTCTGGAGCTGCCTCCCTCCTGATGCAGAGACACTTCTGCCTTGGCAGCAGAAGGCAAGACCTGGGGAAGGTGCTGCTGAACCTCAGTGGCTGCTGTAGCCAGTAAATGAGATAAAATGTGATTTATAGCTAGTGATAGAAGAATTGCAGGGGCTTTGAGGGAAGATTTAACCCTTGCAGTAACACGGGGGTGCAATCCCTGGAGAGCAGCACAGCCTTTACCCTGACGTGGGCTCGGCCTCCCCTCCCCAGGCTGTGCCACCACTGGGGATGGATGTAAAGATCTGCTGTTCTGGGCAGCTGGAGGGAAAGGGCTGCAGCAGCCTCTGACACTGCGTGTTGTTCTGCTGTTGGAATTAACCCACAGCACAAGACACCACTGCAAATGAAGGAAAATAAGTCTTTGAGGAAGGGCAGGAGGTTCCTGCTGGGGCCATGGGAACAGAGGAATTCTCCAGGAGTTAACACTCAAGGAAGAGTCACCGGTTCTTTACAAGGTACCAGGTACCAAACTCTTGTGCTAAGAAATCCTAGAAAATAAGATTACTTTATGCTGGTCATAGAGAAAAGGCAGATTAACCCTCCTGGACTGTGGAGCCAATATAGATTTGCCCCCCAGTGGCATTTTCCTGTTCTCTTCCCTGGGAAAAGCTGGTGCAAGCCGAGGTGAGGGTTTGATCTGCACCCGAGGCAGCTGTTGTGCCCTCGGGGATGTTGCTACGCTACAAATGCAGCCTCAGCTTTATTCCCTGGGAAGGCTGAGAGGTGTTAATACACCTGCAATGGACCATTTTAAATATTAAACTGGAGCTGGGCTCCAGAAAGCTTTAGTGAGGAGTCATTTCCTCCCTGTGCCATCTGAGCAGATCAATCTGCTGGGCTCAGGGGGTGTCTGGGCTGGGGCTGTTCCCTCTGCTGGCTCCCCTCGGGGCACCCTGGGGCCCGGCTGGGGGGCAGTGGGTGTCTGTGTGTCCCTCCCCGGGGCTGGGGGGCTCTGACAGCAGCCTTGGCCCCTCTGCTCTGGATCCACAGCAGCTTCAGCAAGATGGGAGCTGCCTCCCTCTGCCCCGAGCATCCATCGCCTGCCAGGGTCACCGTGAGAACGGGCTCTGAATAATCAGCCAGGCCAATTAATTAGAGTGCTGGGGCTGCACGGCTCAAGGGTCACAGCCATAGTTACCTCTTCCCGCAGGGAGGGAGGGCAGGGAGAAGGAGCTGTGGGTGCATCCCCGGTTATTTATCAATGGTGGGGGCGGCTGCAGCGGGGCCGTTACACCGCAGCGATGCTATCGGCCGCTGCTGCCGCTGCTGCTGCTGCGGGGGTGTGCAGTGGCACGGCAGCGTCCCCGGGCTGTCACAGACGCCGTGGCTTCCTTTCCTCAACAACCTGTCTGGCACAGCAGAGCAGCGGTGCTGGCGAGGGGCAGGCGCACCTCGGTGCTGCTCAGGGCCCCGGTTTGGGCACAGCCCCGGTTTGGGCACAGCCCCTTGGTTTGGGCACAGCCCCTTGGTTTGGGCACAGCCCAGTTTGGGCACACCCCTGTGTGAGCTGGGGCATCTCAGAGGCACGCAGGGCTCTGGGCTGAAGGGACCCTAAAGCCCATCCTGTTCCCAGGGCAGGGACACCGTCCCCTATCCCGGGCTGTTCCAAGCCTCATCCAACCTGGCCTTGGACGCTTCCAGAGATGAGGCAGCCACCACCACCAAAATTTGTGTATTAGAGAGACAAACCAAACCCTTCTGATGAAAAATGAGGTGACTAAAATGTGCAGATAGACAAATATTTCCCTTCTGTGCACACTGAGCAGTTGTGATGAGCTCCTGTTATGGTCATTCTGGTGAGGCCCCTGGGTTTATTTCCGTGTACAACCCATTCCCCAATTCTGTTCTGAATTAGCTTAAACATTTGGTAAGGTCTTCAACTGCAAATATCTAATTTCTTATTCAATATTCAGAATTCCAAATGAAATAAATGATCTGTTTACATGCATCAGTCAGACCATCTGGTTCCATAGGAGAATTCAACAAAGAATCCATTAATTGTCATGCATGTTTATTCATCATTCTTAATTCATAATTCTTATAAATAATTAAATCAGAGGATCTTCTGCAAATAAACAAGCCAAGTGATTATTTTGAAGCTCTGACTTCCATACCTAAAAGAAAACAAAATTAATAGCTCATGTGAACATCCAAGAAAAGGAAAACATTCAATTTGGTGAGTACATAAAGCGCTATAATTTTCTGCAACCAGCTCATCCCTTTCATCTCGCATTTAAAACCGTAATTACCATCGCCAGCAGAACACGGAGAAGGCAGCAGGAAGAGAAAACAAAGTATGGGGAGAAAGTGGGAAGGTAAATGGTGTGAGAGCAGCAGAAGAGACAGTTTGTCAGTGCTCCTCTGCCCAGGCTCTCGCTCTCTCCCCGGTGCTGGCGTTACCTCCGGGTATTTATACCCTGTGCTGGGCATGATGCTGAAAGAATGAGCACAAATGTCCTCTGCTAAACACGATGGAGGATTAAAAATAGAGGGATGATCGTGGTCCTTGGAGGAAATGTTGAGGCACATGTAAATAGCATCCCTGCATCCCCACAGCCGCTGCAATCTGGGGTTCTTTCCCAGCCACTCCAGGCATTATTTCTGGAAATCAAGAGTCCTCGGGCACACAGTGCTTTCACTGTGAGTGACTTCAAGCTGGAAAATGTGATTCATTGGAGCTAAAATGTAATTTCCAGAATAGTCATCTCTCTCAGCTTATCTTCTGGGGGAAAGAGACATTTTGGCGTGTCAGCGGGGGAAAGGGCTGGGAGCTGCTGCGCCGTATGGAGAGTGTTTTATTACTTTCACATTTCTTATTTTAACTTCATTGTCTGACACAGCCATTACCTTTTCAAGGACAGAGTTTTTAAAAGTATTGGGAGTCTTGTACCCAGAGAATTGCGAGCCTCCTGTAATGTAAGACATAAATGTACCTAATGCATCTCTGGCTTTCCTGCCGAGCCTTGGAAATGACACGGCCGGGTTCATCATGGCCTGATGGTTTGGCTCAACTTCTTCTGCCAGCTTGCTGCAAGTTTAAAAAACTGGTATCTTTATTCCCACAGCAAAGAAGGGTACAAAATTGGTAATGATTGATGGATGTGCCCCTCTGCTTTAATAATCTGAATTAGCACAGCTCCACAGTGCCACAGGTTGCTCCTGAGGGATGTTTTTTGAGGGGTCTGCATGGGCACACGGGGGTTGGAACTTTTGAAATCCCATTAAATATTAGATCAGTCTAAGCCTCTCACAGCACTGACAGACATCAACTCAGAGCTCAAAGCTGGCTACTGGAAACTAAACTGCCTTTCCTGAAATTTTGGTTCAGACCTCCTTCTGGTATTTGATCTCTTCATTCCAAGAGTGAAAAACAGGTTTTTAGTCATCCAAAGCTGGCAGCTTCCTGTCCTGATGCCTAAAATCTGAGTGTGCTGTACCCTCCAGTCTGGGGGTTCCTCTCCTTGCCATGGTGCTGAGCAGAGCCGATGGGATGGGACGGGACGGGATGGGATGGGACGGGACGCCATGGGATGCCATGGGATNAGGAGGCTCCTCCTTCCTTGGGATGCAGAGGAGGTGACAGGGAATTATTGTTCTTCCCTGCTCTGTGATTCCTCTCGCTGTTCATGTCACAGTGAAGTGGTTGTGGATGGCCCTAAAATGGGAGAATGGGAACCCCTGGGGTTTGATCTGTGACCCTCCAGCTCAGCTTTGGTTGTGGAAGAAAAACATTTGTAGAAGAGGTGGAAGGGAAGGGCTGAGGTGCTTATTTGTGTTTTGTTTTTGCTAAAAATCAGAGAATCCCAGAATGGTTGGAAGGGACCTTAAATCCCACCCAGTGCCACCCCTGCCATGGCAGGGACCCCTCCCACTGTCCCAGGCTGCTCCAAGTGTCCAGCCTGGCCTTGGGCACTGCCAGGGATCCAGGGGCAGCCACAGCTGCTCTGGGCACCCTGTGCCAGGGCCTCACCCTCCCAGGGCAATGTTCTCCCCTGCTCTGCCTCCAGCACTCCCTGCTGCACTTCCCCGGAGCAGCTGCTGAGGAAAAGTCAGGAAAAGCTGTCCTGGGGCACTGGCAGGTGCATGGGCTTGGCAGGGGCACCTCGTGTTTGCTGCTGCAGCCAAGAGAAGCCGTTCCCGAGTCTGAGACACCGGGGTTGGAGCAGAGCTGGCAGGGGATTTTTGGGGAGGTTCCTGCTGCTGCCACAGGCAGGAGGGCACTTGCTGCCCAGTGTGGCTGCTGGGAGTGCCCGGGTGTGCCAGGGGCTGTGCCCCTGCTGTGCCACTGCCACCTGCTCCCCGGGCAGGGCTGCTCTCCCCTGGCAGGAGATCCCTGAGCCGGGGCTCACCCCGCTCCCTGATAGCCATCAGCGAACTCTGGCTGCCGAGCATCCTCCACCTCCTCCTCCTCCTCCTCCTCCTCTTCCTCCCCCTCCTCCTCCCGGCGGGCCGGGGCAGGTGGAGCCCGGCTGTGGTTTAACCACGGAGCATTTGGGGTTCCTGTGTTATCATCTGCTGCTCTCGGGGTGACTCATTCCAGGATTATGTGGGCATTTTATTCACTGTGTTATTACTGGAAAGTTCTTTCTGCAGAGGCTTGGAATATAAAACTGAAAATATTCTGATTGTAAACTGCCCGAGATAACGCCGAGCCCGTTGTAAAAGCAGGGCTGTCGGTGCAACAGTAATTCCACAACTGCAGCAGCAGGAGCGAGCACTGAACTCCTTCCTGCTCCCGTGTCAGTGCTCCTGGTACTGCCAAAATCGAGATTCTCATCACAGAGGAGTCGGGAGGCTGCCTTCCCCTCGCATTTAATTCTTTTCTAGTTGAAAAACAGTCTTTTAATGTGCTACTGCTGGGAGGTTTGGGTACTTTCTCCAAGATTATGACAATCTAAGAATTTCAAGGATGTGGGTGGTTATAAAGTCTCCCTTGAAATGTGCCATAAAGCAGCAAAGGAAGCCAGAATTCACATTATTTCCTTGTTACACCCTACAGGAGCTGTCATCCAAGGGGTATGTGGCTGTTGAATTAAAATTTAGCTGAAGAGATTTCAGCAGTACTGGGGGTTTCTTTTTGTGGTTTTTACATTGATTTCTGTCTCCTACTCCTGTTGTGTTTCTGCGTTTTCCATCATTAGCTGGCTGCACCCTCCTCTTCAGGGATCCAGCTCCAAATGGGACATTTTTCCTTTAAGAAGGATTTCCCTGAGGAGCAGGTTTCTCTCTCAGGATTTCTAGTCTGTAGTTTTAAAGCCTGGAGTGTTTTCCTTCTCCCTGCGAGCTCCTGGCAGAGTGAGAAGCTTTCAAACACAAATATTTATGGACGAGGCAGTGTTTGGATTAGGGAATGAAGAGTCTGGATCAGCTGCTTTGCTTATCTGGTTCAGAGAAAGCCTGAGGAGCCCTGGCTGTGCTCGGAGACACCATCCCAGCTCTGAGTCCCTGGGACAGGCTTGCCTAAAGAGCAGCCCAAGGGAAGAGAGGCTCATTTTTCAGGAAGAATTTCCTCATGGCAGGGAATACCAGGCCTTGGCAGGGGCTGCCCAGGGAGGTTTGGAGTGCCCATCCCTGGAGGTGTCCAAGGAATTCCTGGAGGTGGCACTCAGGGCTCCGGGCTGGGGACAAGGTGGGGGTCAGGCACAGCTTGGACTCAGTGGTCCTGCAGCTCTTTGCCAACCTCCGTGCGCCTGGGATTCTGTGATTTTACAGCTTCCTGCAGAGATGCAGCATTTGGCACCATTTCTCAGCTCCTTGGCAACGTGGCCCTGCCTGGGAGGAAAGGTTATTAACACAGGGAGTGATGGGTTCGGGAGCCCCTGGATGCCAGGAGCTGTGCTGGGCTCCTGCAGGTGACAGAGCCCAGGGCACAGCAGGACACCGGGCACGGGGCAGGGAAATGCTTCTTGGCCCCACGTCCCCCCAAAACCCGGCCAAAAAGCCTCTGCGCTTTAGGAAGTGATTTATATTTGTTCCCTGGGTGAACACAGAACCCAACCAGGCTCTGCCAGCCCAGCACCTTTCAGGCACAGTTAAATTAACTTCTAGAAAAATAATAAAAATAATGGCCCAGCCTAATGAATGCCTGAGGAATTCTATAAAAGGCCTTGTGACACCTGCATTAATACCAAGTGAGTTCATTATGATTAATGTTATTAAAATAAATGTCATGGCGATGAATAACGGCCTGGCCATTATTTTAAAGTGTTGCCACTGGATCTATAAAAGCTCATGAGTCAACCCTGGGGAAGGAATTCTGCACGTTCATGTCTAAAACCTGTGGGGAATTCAAACTTTTCTGCAAAAATAGCCCCAAAAATAACATGGAAGGCTGTGTGAGCTCTGTGAAGGGCAGAGCGTGCCCTGGCTCGGGCAGGGCTGCTTTTCCTGTGCCTCAGAGGTGCCATGGGAGGATTTCTGACCTGGGAATTTCTTGGTGCCTGAGGATGATTCCAGAATTGTTTGTGCTGGTTTGTGTTTGGGCTTTTATCAGGCCAGATTTTTTTTTTATTCTGCTGTTTTTAGAGGTGGATTTGTCTTCTTGACTTTCAAAGCACAGCACAACAGTCTTACAAACATCACAAACTCATCCTTCCAGGAAAGAAAAGCCTAAGAATGAAAATATTTATATTAGTGACAGGTAAAAGTAACTATTTTTGGTGGGTTTTACCTATGCAAATCTTTTTAGCAACTTGTGAAGCCTTAGGAGAGATGTTCTTTAGAGTCTTGATCAAAATCTCAGCTGGAATAAAATATTTAGCAAAAAGATGTTTCCCTACTCTTCAATTGCTCCTTAATTAATCATCTTTGTTAACTGGCTGGAAGACATCCGGCTTCATTTCTCCTTTTTGGCTTAGGATAACGTATGTAAATTAATTTGGGGTTGTATAATCCAATCATAAAAAACCCCAAACAACCTTGCTGCTGCTGACAGTGTGTTGTTGGTAGGATAAAAGGGCACAGTGCTGGTCTGGGCTGGGGGACAATGACAAGCAGTGTGGTGGCACTGAGCTGGGGCAGAGGGGCCATAAACTGTCCAATAAAACCAACAGGAACCTGAGGAAAGAGATTGATTGATTGATCGATTGACTGATTGATTGATTGATATCTGACTCCACGTATTTCCAAACCAGTACAGTAATATTTCTGAGGTGTGTTTTTCCAGGGAGTTAAAATCACCAGGTGTGCAAGAAATGTAATAGGGGGGAGATCTGTGTAATTTCTATAATTATTTTTGAAGCAATGGATGTGGCCGGTCACAGAACAATTTTAGCTGTGGTGACGTAAGGTCCAATTAACAGAATGACATTGGGGAAGAGGTGTAAATCTGCAGAGTTCACACTTTATTGCCGCTGGGATGGTGCTGCAGGGGCAGAGGCACGGCGGGTTTGGCTGGGCAGAGGAGGGCTGTGGGCAGCGCCAGGGCTCCGAGAGGGCTGGGGCTGAGCTCACAATCGGAGCTGATCATCTCCAAGGTCTCTTCCACCCCTTCCAATCCTGTGATTCTATCTCAGGGCTACACAAGATCATTTCACAAAAATTCCAGCTCAGCGCTCAGAGGTGCCCACAAAACCTGCAGAGGCTGGGAGCAGGAAAACCAGGAAAGGATGAGGATGGAGCCCAACATTGTTTTAACACCAAAACGCACGTGTGCACTTTGTTGCTGCTAGGGCCTCAAACCCCCTAATTTCTGAGGAGGTGTTTAATTTATTTTCCTCTCAAATTAAAGCTTTAATAGGAATGACTCACGCAGCCCTGTTTACAGAAGGATTTTGCTCCTGGGCCGTGTTCCTGTGGATGCTGCAGCCGTGACAGCAATGGGGGGATGCTGTTACTGCTGCCTGGGGGCACGATGCTGGCAGGGGAGGCTGAGAACACCAATTGACTTGGGGTTTGCAGACCACAGAAGGAAATCCCACGTATTGAAACACTGACAGAGCGTGCAGCAGCAGAGTGAGGAGAGCAGGAGCTGGAGCTGTGGGGTGGAGATGCAGCGATAGGCTCTGAGCGGCTGCAGCGCTGGTGCTTGCCAGATCTGAGTGGCAACTTCTTTCCCCATGGTTTCTTGACTCTGCAGAAACGCTAAACACAGCCCAAGGATGTGGCAACCCCCGTTATCTCCTGTTCCGTGTGCCCGTGCCCCGGCAGGGAGGGCAGGCTCCGGGCAGATGCAGACAGCTGTGTGCGTGCCCTGCCCCCGGCCCGCGCTGGGAACCAGCACAGGAGAGGGAACAAATATTCACGTTTCTGGGGCAGTGCCAAAACTAGAGGTTGATAATTTAATCTGCCGGCTCGCAGCTTGAGAGTCTACACAAACATCCCTCTTTCTTCCACACAGGATGGATCACGCTGCCATGGGTGCTGGGAAAGCCCAAGGAATAAATAGGCTCCCCGCAGTTATTAAATGTGATGGTTGGCATTCAAACCCAGGTCAAATATCTCATTCCTCAGCTTCAGCACTGCAATATCTCCAGTTATTTCTGATTTATGCAGCTGCCATAAACACTCCTGCCCACGGAAACGTGCAGAAGTCACACTGAGACCTTTGGGGAAAGCCAGGGATATTTCTTCAGGCTGGAGCTTTTTGATGGAACCCCAGCTCCCTTTATGTGGCTCCCCGGGAGTCATTTGTCACCTGACACCAAAAGTGCCATAATGCTGCCAGCGGTGTCCCAGTCA
>VWZT01011559.1:0-15693 GCA_013397055.1 Pachycephala philippinensis | reverse complement strand
CAGCGGGACAGGGCTGTACCCGAGCCCAGCGGGACAGGGCTGTGACAGAGCTGTACCCGAGCCCAGCGGGACAGAGCTGTACCCGAGCACAGTGGGACAGAGCTGTACCCGAGCACAGTGGCACAGAGCTGTACCCTAACACAGCGGGACAGAGCTGTACCCGAGCCCAGTGGGGACAGAGCTGTACCCGAGCCCAGCGGGGACAGAGCTGCACCTTCCCGGAGGTGCCTGCGGGACCCGGCTCCATCCCTGGGTCCTCCTCTGCTGCAATCACAGCTTTGCACGAGCAAACAAAGCTTTTCCAGGCACAGGCTCTTTCCTGCCTTAAGCCGGGGTGTAAAATCTGGGGCTGCTTTGTGCATCCAGAGCTGCCTGCCTGCCCTTACATGGGTTTCTTTACAGTTTCTGGTCACGCAAGGGGCTGCAGCATTTCCAGGCAGGATCGGCAGGAATGCGGCTCTGCCGCTGCCGAGCAGCTGCAGGACACCCTGAAATAAAACACGATCCTCCC
The DNA here is from genome assembly GCA_013397055.1 of Pachycephala philippinensis. Classification (NCBI taxonomy): domain Eukaryota; kingdom Metazoa; phylum Chordata; class Aves; order Passeriformes; genus Pachycephala; species Pachycephala philippinensis. The sequence continues at coordinate 15,182 of VWZT01011559.1, read as the reverse complement.
CACAAGCTGTTTCATGTTATCATGACGGCTGGGAGATGGAGAGAAATCCTTCCTGACCTCTGTGACCCTCTGGCAAGCGATGACAGGTCCCTGCCGGGCCGGGACCCAGGTTCTTTTAATAATTCTGAAACTTGGGGAGCATCCCTCCCTCCCCGTGCACATGACTAAGTACAAAGGGAATTTAATCTTCCCTCACAGTTCCATCTCCAGGGTCTGACTTTCATGTTCTCTTCATAGACTGTTCCTGCAGCCTCCCTGCACAAGGCAGAGTGCTCTGCACACCCAAACTTCTCCCAAATTCACCCCAAAATGCATCACCCAAACCTGACCGAGGCTGGCAAATCTCTGGAGCTCTGGCATACCACAACACGAATTCCCAGCTGTGCACACAGGAGTGGGATTTCCCCTTGGGAGGGGTGTGGGTGTTGAACAGGGTTATTCCGTGCTGCAGCTTCCCAGCTTCCAGGAGTTCTTAACAGGGAAAGGGTATTTTCCATGGCTCAGGGGAATGACCCGCACGAGTCCTGTGCCAGGTCTGTTTTTAGGCAGCCCTGGGTTGCTGGGGAGCCCAAGAACTCCCCATCACCTCGGGTTCCTTCAGTCCCAGCCTGTGCAAACCAGGGGGAGGTGATGGACTGCCCTGAGAATAACACCTGAGCAGGTTTTTGGTTGCTCCAGTCCCAACGTGTCCTCCTGACTCCCAAGAGTTGGGAGCTAAGGATAAGCAAAGCAAACTTCGAAATTAATAAAATTGTTGGGTGTCCGTGCAGGGCAGGGGCTGCACTGGGTGGTCCCTGTGGGTGCCTTGCAGCTCCTGTGGTGCCCTGAGCCCCGAGGCTGAGCAGGGCACAGCCTGGGAGAGCTGTGACAGCCACAGCTGCCACGGCCCCGCTGTGGTTTGGCCGCTGCTGGGCTGTCTAGACAAGCCTTGGAGAGAGCCACGTTCTGGTTCCCATTTGATTATGAGACAGGCTTTTTCATCTCTAATGTAAACACGCCCGAATAACATAACTCTGCCGTGGCATTTCTTGTACAAAAGCCCCTTTTTTGGAAGGAGAGATTTGATTCATGCATTTCCATTCCCCGCCACGGATATAATTTCATCTTTCCCATTTAGGCATTAGGTTTCCTGAAAAAAGAAAAAAGGGTGAGGTGAAAATGCTGAGCCCCTCAGAAAGTGCTTGTATTTAGCAAAGAGCTGCAGCTGTGCAAACACGAGGCTTTGCCTGGAACAAGTGAACTGAAATCCACCTGGTGCCATCGCTTCCACGCCGCACAGCCAGCCCCAGGCAGGGGCACAGCAGGGCTGGCACAGCCCGTGCCACCTCCAGAGCTCCTGCGGGGGGGATGGCACCTGGTTGGGTCTGAGGGGACCAGGGCAGCTCCTCTGAGCAGTGCCAGAACACGCAGAGATTGCCCTGGCACTCGAGCAACACCTCCCCATGCCAAGGCTCTGCCCAAGGCTCTGCCCGAGGCCCTGGCACAGGATGCCCAGAGCAGCTGTGGCTGCCCCTGGATCCCTGCAGTGTCCAAGGTCGGGCTGGACAGGGCTTGGAGCAGCCTGGGACACTGGGAGGTGTCCCCAACATTTAGTTGTGGAGTTATTGGATCTTATCTGGAAGGGTTTTTAAAATATTTGTTACCCCGTCCTACCTGTAAGAGTGTTGTCATTTAGTGTGTCTCAATATTTGTTCCATTAGATATCCATGTTCATGTCAAAGAAACCCAGAAACTAAAATTATTCATTGCACAGAATCCCAGAATGGTTTGGGTTGGGAGGGAGCTTAAAGCCCTTCCAGTGCCACCCCTGCCCTGGCAGGGACACCTCCCACTGTCCCAGGTGCTCCAAGCCCTTGGACACTTCCAGGGATCCAGGGGCACCCACAGCTGCTCTGCCAGGTTCAGTTTATCTATTCCTGACCATTCACACCCAAGGATTTAAAATAATAATAGCAACAACAACAACAGCAATAACAACAACAACAACAATAACAACAATAACAATAACAATAATGCTGCAGAGCATTTATCACCAGCAGGGCAGGAAACGGAGCCGTGTTCTGTCAACAGCAGCGACGCTCCGTGTGAGGAAATAACTCCCCAAGTGCCCTTGGGGTCCGACTTTAATCCCTGTATTTGTATCAGGTTTAATAAGGAGATTTATATTGGACACCAAATGTTAAAATTACCTAAACTTGAAAGGCCTGCCTATGAAATGAGTCAGAATAGATTCTCCGTGGAAGTTACTGCAGTGCCAATAAGGATTAATTAAAACTCAAATGTTCTTCATTGTGTGTTAATTGAGGAATTGTTATTCAGTCAACCTTCTTGATTTTTCTCTGTGTTAAATAATCATGGCAGTATTTCACCTAGTCTTACTGTTTATTTAACCAATTAATTAAGGGAGGGGATATTCTGCATTTATTAGTATTTTAATCGGAGACTTTTATTCCCGGCGGCCTAAACATCTGCATATGCTCAGGTTTGGTGTTTAGCTTTTTTATCTTTTAAATGACCAATGTTCCTGATTGTACACACTACAGACTGGAGGAAAAAAGCTTTCAAGTGCTCTGCACAATTGAACTTCATTAGAGCTGGAAAACCAGGGGCCAGGTTTCCATCTCAGCTGTGCTCATGTCAGACAAAGTAATTCCCCACTAAATAATGGATTTGCTTTGAGTTGGTTCTGGTATCGAGATGAGAGTTTGGCCTCTGTCACTTAAATAATTAGAGTGCACATTGTGTAATGGTGTTTAACAGTTCAAAGCATTTTATTTAATGATTATTAATTTGTGAAAGGTCACTTTATAATGTATTCACAGTTTAGTTGGTGCCTCTAAATTCAAAGCTCCACGGAGAGCCCTCTTGTCAGCAAAATGTGAGAGCATCCTCACCTTAGAAGGACAAAATTCCCAGGTTTGTGTGGGTTTTTCCTGTGTGACCCCACTCTAGGTGACACCACCGCTGCCCCTGGATCCCTGGCAGTGCCCAGGGCCAGGCTGGATGGGGCTGGGAGCAGCCTGGGACAGTGGGAGGTGTCCCTGCCATGGCAGGGGTGGCACTGGGTGGGCTTTAGGGTCCCTTCCCACCCAAACCAGTCTGGGATTCTGTGATGTTATTAAAAGAATAATTCCAGCTTGTGGGGTCCTGCAAAATCACAGATATCTGCAAATCTGAAACCAATCCAAGCACTTCGATATTTCCCTCTCCTCCCCTTCCCCACCCTCTGCTGGGAGGCAGAAGGCAGCAAACACCAACCCAGGTTTCGTGCTGACACTCCTTATTCTTTGTGTTCTTTTTTCAATTTCCATCTGCAGTCACCCTACAAACACATTTTTCCTCCTGACTTCACCAAACTTTTTTATTTCATTGGGGAGATCAAGGTAGAGATGTTCCAAATGAAGTAAGACCTTATCTTGCACAGAATAATATGAAAAACATAAAGGCATGTCCAGTATCTCTTTGTTTCTCCACACCAATGTTGAGTGATTTATAGCCACAATTCTTATTTCCCTGACATGTAAAGTGGCTTTAGATTAAAAATTTGGCATAATAAATGTATTTTTTCTGGAAAATTAAAGATTAATGTAAATTTTTTTAAAGCCCATATTCCAACCATAGCTCCTGATTTAACAATTAGGATGCAGCTCCATTAGAAATGTGAACCATCCCCTCAGTCAGGGAAGCCCTGAGGCGAGTGTTCAGCTCCCACTGGTTTTACTGGCTTGGGAGTATTGGGTTGGAGCCAGGTCACTGAATAAATACAGAGAGTCAGAGCAGCAGGCACTGCCCTGGTGGCACTCTCTGAGCTGATGGCACTGACACTGCAACTCCTCACTCCCCTTAGCAGGGGTCAGGGCAGCCTTTCCAGGCCGTGGCTCAGCTGAGTCTCTGTGGGGAGTTTGTCCTTCTCACCCTGCACTGAGGATTCCCTCCGTGCCTGCCCACGGACTGGCTCTGAGTGGGGTTACACGTTCTGCACATAACCCCTGCAATGGGGTTACATGTTCATAACCCCTGCAATGGTGTTACACATCCCGCACATAACCCCTGCAGCGGTGTTACATGTCCTGCACATAACCCCTGCAGTGGGGTTACATGTCCTGCACATAACCCCTGCAGTGGGGTTACATGTCCTGCACATAACCCCTGCAGTGGGGTTACATGTCCTGCACATAACCCCTGCAGTGGGGTTACATGTCCTGCACATAACCCCTGCAGTGGGGTTACATGTCCTGCACATAACCCCTGCAGTGGGGTTACATGTCCTGCACATAACCCCTGTAATGGGGTTACATGTTCATAATCCCTGCAGTGGGGTTACACATCCTGCACATAACCCCTGTAATGGGATTAAATGTTCATAACTCCTGCAATGGGGTTACACGTTCTGCACATAACCCCTGCAATGGGGTCACATGTTCATAATCCCTGCAGTGGGGTTACACATCCTGCACATAACCCCTGTAATGGTGTTACATGTTCATAACCCCTGCAGTGGGGTTACATGTCCTGCACATAACCCCTGCAATGGTGTTACATGTTCCTATCCCAGGGGTGATGCACTAAACACCCAGCAAAGGAGAGGGGCTCATGGCAGGCAGGAAAAGCCAAAGGTGTCAGACAGACCTGGTGACAGAAGATTCAGCAAAGGAAGAGCAGAGAACAATTCCGGACAAAATCCGTGAGGACTTTGCTCTGCTCTGCTGCTCATGGCACCGTGGGGAGCCGTAAGGGCCTGAGCTGAGTCCTGGCAAATAACCAGAATTGAACATTAGGGTGAATCATAATCTGAGGTTTTCAAAAAAAGGAAAAAAGAAAAGGATCCTGTTTTATCCATCTCCCAGTGCCCATCCATCCAGATCTGCTCCTTGGAGACCTCCCTCACTGCCTGGGTAATGGCTTTCCCTAAAAAACCCTCTTCCATGGAAACACTGTCAAAACAAGGACAGGTTTTGGGTCCATCAACCTTGACAACGTCCTCTGACATTATTAGCTGAATTAATCAGCTATTAATGACAGCCAAATATATAGGATATAGTCTGGTTAGCACTGGGGAAGACTTTCAATTCACTCCCAGCTCTATTTATTCATTTAGGCTAAATGGAGTTATTAAAGGTCATGACTTCATTTCCAAAGTATCAGGTGAAAATACTTCCCAATTTGACAAATAGAGGACACCACTTGCAATAAAATTTAAGTACTATCTTCAATAACTTCTTTGATTTTGAAAGATATTTCCTCAAAGTTTAACTTTTATGAACTCAATCCAGGTGGAGCCTGGAGAAGTGAATTATGGTGCTTAGGGCTTAAAGGAGAGGAGCTGATGGCAATAATGAATTTGGGGACTTTGGGTTTTCAGAGAACGGCAGCAAGGTTTCCTCAGCACTGACTGGCACGAGAAACCTGAGATATGATAATCCCCCTGTGCACAGGGGTTTCACAGCAGAGGTTGTGGTTTCATTTACGAGCTGAGATTTACCTGTGAAACACCACTGAGTCACTGAGGAAAAAACCCCCTCTGCCCTTAAGCTTCTTCAGGAGCATCTGCACTCGATGCCTTTTACCCGTGGATGTTGCTCCCAAGCACTTTTGGTAGGGGCACTGCAATACAAATCACAGACACTGCCATGGTAAAGTTTGATTCAACCTTTTCTTTTCCCCCAGCAGGGATCTGGGAAGCCATCTGGAGCACCAGCTTCTGCCAGAGCAGGGGTCACCTTCCCTGGCCTGGAACCGAGCTGCCAGCACCTGGCTGGGGCTGTGAGACCTCCCTGCATCCAGCCAGCGTGGTGGGGCTGCCCCGGGGAAGATTGCAGCCAGCCTTCCGTGGGACAGGAGCTTCCTGGCTGGATTTGGCTGCCAGCCCTCTCCAGGAGCTCCCAAAAAGAGATGGAGCCAGAACAGAGGGGTTGAAGTGTTGACCTCGCCAGGAGAGACCTGGCCCTGGTGAGAACGATCTTCCCAGGAGGAGATGGAAGGGCTGCAGGAGGCTCCTGGCAGGACTGAGCTCGTGGCACCCGGGCTTTTACGGGATCCCTGAAGGAGGACAGACGATGTGTCTCCAGCTGTAACCAGACATTCAGGTAGGGTTGATCTTAGTCCTACTTTCTGTGCTGAAAAGTGGATGGTAAGAATGGAAAATGCTCCTGAGTCCCAGCTGGGTGAGGGTCACTCCTCACAGGCACCTTGGAGTGACCTGGGAGAGAAGCCCAGGTCGGGGGAACAGCCCCCCAAGATCCCCACGTGCTGCACTGCCCACGGGCTCCTAGGGCATAATTTGGGTGAATATCCCTGCTGACCCTACACAGCACAGCCCACAGGATCCCCCCCTCACTGCCTGTGAAAGTGGAGAATGTTCTCTGAATAACTTTGCTCAGGTTGTATGAGAAAACTTTGAGTCTCCCAAAGGGAATGTGGAAGAATTCTGGTTGAACTTCAGTTCCTCCCCTGCTCAGGCAGGGGTGGAGGGTGGTGCAGTTTGGGTTGCTGGGTCCCCACCCCGCAGGCAGGTTCCTTCTGGGAGCACAGGAGCTCACCTGCTGCTCTCGGAGCTGCAAAGCAAATGTTTCTGTGAAAAACTGCTCTGAGACTGTCCAGGCATGTGGGCAAAGCCAGATGTTATGTGTGCTGCATCAGATCAGGCTACAAGGGTGCTTTAGACAGAAAATAGCTCTGAGTGAGATGAGCAGAATGCCAAAATAACACAAAAGCCCCTTTGTGAGCCTTTATCCAGCAGTCTGGGGCTCTGTGCACCTTCATTTTGTTGGAGCTGTGTATTTGGTTCTCCAAACACTGTAATACAAGAATCACGCTGAAATCAATCAGCTCATCTTTCTGTAGTTGCTGTTCCCCATGAGGAATCCTTACAGTTATTGAAGCAAGGAATTAATTTGGGAAGGAGGCTGTGGTCTGGGAACGTGTCTGGGCACCACGGGCACCACAATGGCAAACAAAATGTTTTTCCTCCAGGGTGCAGAGCAAGGGTGTACAAATGGCATGAGATGGTGTAAATAGGAGTGGAGTAGAGGTCCTGGTCAGAGCTGGTGGCTCAGGGCAGGAGCAGCCCCGCTCCAGGGGCTGGGCCATGCACAGGATTTGCTCTCTGCTGTTTGCTGTGTGCCTGGGCTGGGGGCCAGGCAGGGGTCCCCTCGCTGTGTTTCTCTGGGTACCAAGGGCTGTGGACACAGAGATGACAGAGCTCCTCCCTGCTGCTCTGGCTGCTGGGCAGGAACGCTCTGGTGGGCCCCAGCTCACCCTGGCAATTCAGAATGGAAATTGCAGCTTCCAGCTGGGTCCTGGAGAGCAGCGAGATAACGGGAGGAGAACAGATGGGAAGAAGTGAGGGCTGTGTGCCCCCTCCCCAGGGTGCTGCAGCAGGGGCTGCCCCAAAGCCGTCCTTCAGGGTGGGTTAGCAGTGGTGATGCCTGGATTTGAGAATGTTCTCTATTTTTGTTTGGAGGTGACAAAGCGACGTTTAATCTGGGGGATTGGTTTTGCAGGGAGCAGCTGGAGCACAGCGGGGTGAGATGCTGGGCTGGTGCTCTGCAGGGCTGGTGCTCTGCTGTGCCTGGTGCTCTGCAATTCTGGTGCTCTGCAATTCTGGTGCTCTGCTGAGCCTGGTGCTCTGCTGAGCCTGGAGCCCTGCTGAGCCTGGTGCTCTGCAATTCTGGTGCTCTGCTGAGCCTGGAGCCCTGCTGAGCCTGGTGCTCTGCAATTCTGGTGCTCTGCTGTGCCTGGTGCTCTGCAATTCTGGTGCTCTGCTGTGCCTGGAGCCCTGCTGAGCCTGGTGCTCTGCAATTCTGGTGCTCTGCTGTGCCTGGTGCTCTGCAATTCTGGTGCTCTGCAATTCTGGTGCTCTGCTGAGCCTGGTGCTCTGCTGAGCCTGGTGCCCTGCTGTGCCTGGTGCCCTGCTGAGCCTGGTGCTCTGCTGAGCCTGGTGCTCTGCTGTGCCTGGTGCTCTGCTGAGCCTGGTGCTCTGCAGAGCCTGGTGCTCTGCAGGTCCCTCACAGAGCCCAGAACCCGACCCACAGAGCTGGGAGGGTGGCCACAGTCCTTTCTGTGCAGGCACCCACGAGGGATCTCCACAGCTCTGCTGGAGCTGCTGCTGGGCACGGGAGAGGGGCCAGGGCTGGTGGAAACTCAGGAGCAGGAGGAGCAGGAAGCCTTTGGCTCACCAAGGGTTACAGCAATGGCTCGTGCTCAAACATGACCCTTCTCCCTCGGAATGGGGGAATGCTGGAGGAACAAAACAATGGGATCACACGGGTAATCACCATCAGCACCCAGCACCGTATTCCACGATTTCTCCCTAAAGGAGATGCCTGGCACGGGCTGCTGGGGGAGCTTCACTCTCCCTGGGGGAGCTTCACTCTCCCTGTGGGATGTAGTTTCTCCCTTAGGGATGTAGCCTCCACTTTAGGAATGGAGTTTCTCCCTCGAGGATGTCCTCTCTCCCTTTGGGGTTTCTTCTCTCCCTTTGGGATCAGCCTTCAGGCCTTTTTAAAAACGAGAATATAAATTAAATGTATTTTTGAACTGCAGCCTTGAGTTTGTCTAGGCTACACCAAACCCATGTAAAGGTAATATCACTGGATTTTTCTCCAGCCAGTGGGATGCTGCAAATGCTCTGCATTTCCTTTGTGCAGGTATCCAAATCACAGCAATATTTTCACTGGGCCAAGCTGGTGAAAACCAAAAACCTTGCAAGGGTGTCCTGCTAACAAAGCCTTACCCACTGCTGGCAAAACCAAGCTCCCTCTGTTAGGAATGATGAGTTTAAATCCAGTAATATCCAGATGTTTACCTGGGAATAAAAATGTAAGTGAAAAGAGAGGAGTAATGAGTATGTGGGGTTTTTTTGATAATTTCTCTGGCACAGTAGGCAGTAACATGTAAGGAAAAATGTGTTGAAAAGAAAATCCAGGATAATTGATTTTTACCACAGAAAAAAACCAGTAGGGGCTGCTTTTTCTAGAGAAAACCCTAAAAGTCCGGGTTAAACTTGGCATTTTGAGATTTTTTGTTCAGTGTGAGACTTTGAGGAGTAATTATTGCAAAGGCAGTGGTGGCATTAATCCACCCAATGCTCCGAGGTCAAAATGCTCCATCAGATTAAGGGATTACAAGATTTCCAGAAGATTGGTTAAGGCCATGTCAAAGTTTTAGCGATTAGATTTTATTTCAGTGATTGCTGGAATGACCCAACAGCTGCTTGTGCTCCTGCACAGGGCAGCACCTGGACCCGGGGGCTGTGGAACTGCACGAAATCCACCGTGGAGTCCTTCCTGTGTCCTGCACAGCCAGGGATGTGGGAATTGCTGTGGGGCTGGCACAGAGGGGTCACAGCCAGGGATGTGGGAATTGCTGTGGGGCTGGCACAGAGGGGTCACAGCCAGGGATGTGGGAATTGCTGTGGGGCTGGCACAGAGGGGTCACAGCTGGGACCATTCCGGGGTCCCTGCTCCATCCCAAGGGCCCTTCTCCATGGGCAAGATGGGATGGGATGGGATGGGATGGGATGGNAATTCTGGGGCTGTTGGGCTCTGGTCCCGATGGGATGGGATGGGATGGGATGGGATAAACGAGAGCGGCGTGAGAGGGGAGAGCCCTCAGGTGTCGGAGTAACTGACTTCTCCTCATTTAGGGATTACACTCTAATGCCTGCCTGCACATTCGGCCACGTAGTCCCTAATTAAAGTAAATAAGTGCATGAAAGAGGCGTTGAAAGTCTCTGTCTGGCTGCCAAGGGGATGTGTGAGATTAGGGCCAGCGTGTGAGCGCGCTTTGCGGGGAGTTTCCCAGCCAGCTGTGATTTCAGCGTGCTTCCCTGTGAACCAACTGGTTTGTGCAGTTCGGAAAGGAAATATCCAGAGAAGAACCGTGTGGGAAAATCCCCCCAGCAGTGCCACACGCTGTGCTCCTGTGTCCTGCTGGCTGCAGGCACCAGCCTTTGCTTTGTGTTAAAAATACACTTCACAAGGTTTGGGCGGTTTAGGAATGATAATAGGGACAAGCACCCCTGGTGTGAGGGACACTGGCTGTGTCACAGCCTCGTCCCCAGTGCCACAGCGCTGCTTAACAAGGCACAGGTCACCGTCAGTGTGAAGAGCTGAGCTCGCTGCTGGAAGGAGCCCGGGGGCTCTGGCTCAGGAATCAGCACGAGTGAGGCACCTCAGCGCTGGGAGCACTGGGTGACCAGAGGATGGACGGGTCAGCGTGAGCAGGGGATGCTCATCGCCTTGCACCTCTGCAAATCCCTCTCAGCATCTCTACAAGAGCTCTGCAAACTGGCTGGCTGTGCCTGAGCGAGTGAAACAAGTCCTTGGAGCAAGAGAGAAACCCCTGGCGTGGGAGAGGGTGGCTGCTGCAGGAGCTGAGCCCTGGTAAACACCCCAGCAGAGTGCACCCCAGCTGGGCAGGGCTGGTGCCCCAGCTGTGCCCGTGGTCTCTGAGCAGGGCCCTGTCCCACCAAGCCCTGAAACCAGCACAGAATCCTGACCAACATCTCTAACTCCTCACAAACCCCAGGACAGCGAGGGGGTGACGGGCTCAGGGACCCCAGAGGGGACCCCGCACTCACCCCACTGCCAGGCTCCTTCGGGTCCCACCTGATTCAATGACCCATTCATTCTTAGTGACTCTCATTCATCCAACGTGGCACAAAAGCAGGGGCAGCTCTCAGACTGAAAATAATGTTGCATGATGTCCATGGTGGAGAATCACTCGTTTTCTGTGCAGCAGAGCCACACTCAGGGAAAAAAGTGATTCATAAGCAGCAGAAACCAGGCAAAGTTTTAGCTTCAAACCTTGGGAAGCTCAGCATTAGCCTGCCCCAAACTGTGTCAGAGTGGGAGTCTGCATTGCTGACATCCCTGCAAGCATTACTTGGCATTTAAATTTAGGCTTTTCTCCGTGGGCGACGCTGAAGACGCCGAGCGTCTGCCAGAGCAGTGGCATCGCCCTGCCCCTGACCTTCTGCAGCCCCGGTGCAGCTGCAGCCTGCAGAGCTGCTCCGAGGGCTCCCTGCTGCAGGGCTGCTCCGAGAGCTCCCTGCTGCACCCTGCAGAGCTGCTCCAAGGGCTCCCTGCTGCACCCTGCTGCACCCTGCAGAGCTGCTCCAAGGGCTCCCTGCTGCAGGGCTGCTCCAAGGGCTCCCTGCTGCACCCTGCAGAGCTGCTCCAAGGGCTCCCTGCTGCAGGGCTGCTCCAAGGGCTCCCTGCTGCAGAGCTGCTCCAAGGGCTCCCTGCTGCAGCCCTGCTCCGAGGGCTCCCTGCTGCAGAGCTGCTCCGAGGGCTCCCTGCTGCAGAGCTGCTCCAAGGGCTCCCTGCTGCAGAGTTGCTCCAAGGGCTCCCTGCTGCAGAACTGCTGCCGAGGGCTCCCTGCTGCAGGGCTGCTCCAAGGGCTCCCTGCTGCACCCTGCAGCCCTGCTCCAAGGGCTCCCTGCTGCAGAATTGCTCCGAGGGCTCCCTGCTGCAGAATTGCTCCGAGGGCTCCCTGCTGCAGAACTGCTCCGAGGGCTCCCTGCTGCAGAATTGCTCCGAGGGCTCCCTGCTGCAGAACTGCTCCGAGGGCTCCCTGCTGCAGGGCTGCTCCAAGGGCTCCCTGCTGCAGCCCTGCTGCACACCAGGCAGTGCTGGTATCCTGGGCAGCCAGGCCTTGGCAGCCCTGCAGGGAGCCCTGGCCGGAGCAGGGACCCAGCCTGGAACAGCTGCTGGGAACAGCTGGAACGTGGGAAACAGCCGTGCTGAGCCCCAGGGTCCCTGCAGCCCAAACCCTCCCGGGGCTGTGTCACACCAGGCTCCAGAGCAGACTGAGAGGGAGTGTCCCAGTGCCCAGCTGGGGGATGTTCAGTGCCTGTTTTTCTCTGCCACCTGAAACTGGGACCTTTCCAAATCTTTCCAAGTGGACGTCAGTAACTGCTGAGCCCCTCAGTAACTGCTGAGCCCCTCAGTAAGTCCTGAGCCCCTCAGTGACTCCTGAGCCCCTCAGTGACTCCTGAGCCCCTCAGTAACTCCTGAGCCCCTCAGTAACTCCTGAGCCCCTCAGTGACTGCTGAGCCCCTCAGTGACTCCTGAGCCCCTCAGTGACTCCTGAGCCCCTCAGTAACTGCTGAGCCCCTCAGTAACTGCTGAGCCCCTCAGTAACTCCTGAGCCCCTCAGTGACTCCTGAGCCCCTCAGTAACTCCTGAGCCCCTCAGTAACTCCTGAGCCCCTCAGTGACTCCTGAGCCCCTCAGTAACTCCTGGGCCCCTCAGTAATTCCTGAGCCCCTCAGCCTGGGAGGACATGCCTGGCCAGGCTGGGGCACTCTCCCAGCAGCACCACAGATTTTTAAATGTAACCCCTGCCCTGGTGGTGACCTCGTGTCTTGAACGGCTTTGCTGTCATTGATTTTTGGTCTGGTTATTGGTTTCCTTTTGTATCACAGGTGCTCAATGAAAACAGAGCCCAGGAGAAAAGGCAGCATGTGTTTTTATTTGCTGCCATTTCTGAAGGGTCCAGCACGACCCTGACAAACGAGCAGGAGGAAGAGAAGCACAGGAAGGGATTCAGCGGTTTGGGAGTTGCTTTGTGGTGTAGCAAAGGGAAGGGCCAGGAAAGGCGGCTGCAGGACGCGGCGCTGCCGTGTCTGCACTCACAGGAGCTTTCCGCTGTAACTCTCCTGGAAGCTCTGCTGGGGTTTGGGAGGTGAGACCTCAACATAAAATTTAAATAACAAAAAAAGCATCATGAGAAAATGTTCTCCTCTGCTAAGCTGGGCTCAGATGATGGAGAGGCCGTGCTGAGGCTCGGCACAGAGGCGCAGAGGGATGCAGGCACTGGCTCTGGCAGCTTTGCATCCCTGGGGCTGCAGGAGCCCTGCCTGCTCTGGGTGAGCCTCCAACCAGAGCCGTGCCAGCTCAGCTCTCAGAGCAGGGATAGGGTGTCACCTACAGCAGCGCAGGAGCTGCAGAGCATGTGTTCAACCCCTGCTCAGGGCTCAGTCCTCCTCGGAGTTCTCATCCCGAGCCAATGTCAACAGCCGGGAACTGCTCTGGCTCCCTCCGGCACAAACTGCCGCTGCAGAATAGGAATATTGGAGAATATTGACTTTGCCAGTCAAGAGTTCTGAATAATTGATTTGAACACTGTTTGCACACCTTTTTCTGTTCTTTTCAACATGAAAATGAAAGCTGCCAACCTCCTGGATAATTGGCTCCACAAATTTTTGCAGGGCAAGTCGCTGACCCAGGGATTTGTTTCACTGCTGATGTGCGAGTTCACAGGAGTCACTGTGGTTTTAAATCCTTGGCACATGTGTACAAAGTTGCCAGAGCAAAAGGCTTCCTCATGTTCCTCCTTGCCATTTCACCACAGTTTGATTTTATTGATACCTCTCTCTATATATCTATATATGTATCTATATCTATCTATCTATCTATCTATCTATCTATCTATCTATCTATCTACATATATATATAGGGGAGTCAGGACGGGACTGAGCCAATAACATGGAGTGAAAGAAATTTGGGGTTCTCTGGGTTCTTCCATTTCCCACATATCACTGTTGAAAGTAAAACTGAGAATGGCAAAGACATCTTGAGCCTTAAAATAGAAGAAAAATGAGAAAGGGAAAGGTAAATGAGGTAAAAGGGCTTGGAAAGGGAGATGAGCTGGAAGTTGGACAAGGTGAGGTAATCAGGAGTGTGAAGAGGCTGGGGGAGGTGGACACAGATTAGGTGCTAACACACGCTAATTTACGAGTTCTGGACAAAACCCAGAGAGGAAGAAAATTGCACTTGGGATTGAAATGGCAAAGCAATAGCAAGGAGTGGATGTCTGAAGTCTGAAAGCCTCCGTGAATGACATGCAGAGAAATGAGCAGTGACCCATCTCAGTAAATCGTTCCCCTCGTGGAAGGGAGCTGAGCTCATTCCCAGTCCCTGCAGCAAGAAACTCAGCTCTGAGCAGGAGCTGGGAAGGACTCGGCCCCTGCTCTGGCTTTGCTTTTTCACTCAGGTACAGAACCTGGAGCCAGGTCCTTTCAGCTCCTGTGCAGTCTGTGCAGGATACCCGTGAGCTCAGCTCCTGTGCAGGGTGCCTGTGACCTCAGCTCCTGTGCAGTCTGTGCAGCTCCTGTGCAGTCTGTGCAGGGTGCCAGTGACCTCAGCTCCTGTGCAGGGTGCCAGTGACCTCAGCTCCTGTGCAGTCTGTGCAGGGTTCCCCCTGACCTCAGCTCCTGTGNAATAGCAAGGAGTGGATGTCTGAAGTCTGAAAGCCTCCGTGAATGACATGCAGAGAAATGAGCAGTGACCCATCTCAGTAAATCGTTCCCCTCGTGGAAGGGAGCTGAGCTCATTCCCAGTCCCTGCAGCAAGAAACTCAGCTCTGAGCAGGAGCTGGGAAGGACTCGGCCCCTGCTCTGGCTTTGCTTTTTAACTCAGGTACAGAACCTGGAGCCAGGTCCTTTCAGCTCCTGTGCAGTCTGTGCAGGATACCCGTGAGCTCAGCTCCTGTGCAGGGTGCCTGTGACCTCAGCTCCTGTGCAGTCTGTGCAGGGTGCCAGTGACCTCAGCTCCTGTGCAGGGTGCCCGTGACCTCAGCTCCTGTGCAGTCTGTGCAGGGTGCCAGTGACCTCAGCTCCTGTGCAGGGTGCCCGTGACCTCAGCTCCTGTGCAGTCTGTGCAGGGTGCCTGTGACCTCAGCTCCTGTGCAGTCTGTGCAGGGTGCCCATGACCTCAGCTCCTGTGCAGTCTGTGCAGCTCCTGTGCAGTCTGTGCAAGGTGCCAGTGACCCCACGGCGGGGCTCATGTGTCCTGCAGCCTCAGGACAAGGACAGTGCCCCGGGAGCACCTTCCCAAGCATTTCTCCACCATCCCCGGGCTTTGAACAGTGTGGCTTCATCTCGTGCTGCTTCTGAGCCCCACCGCCGGCCTTGCAAAGAGTTGCTTTGCTTTGCATCTCCTTGGTGTGGTTACATAACCAGAAATGTTGGCTGGTGCAGCCTTTCAGGGCTGGAGGAGGCAGCTGGGCCCGAGAACAAAGGCTGAATTCTGGCAGGCAGGGCTGGTTTGACATTAGACACAATCAGCTCCTCCCCAGCTTCGTGTCAAGTCTTTGCATATCCTGGGGACTTGCAGCTCTTGCCACTGCACTGCTGCGCTCTGAGCGCCGGAGATGGGCTCAGCGAGAGGGGCTGCT
>VWZT01011558.1:276323-376389 GCA_013397055.1 Pachycephala philippinensis | reverse complement strand
GATTTTGGGGACCGACCCCAACAAATATTTAATACTGTGTTATTCTCCTTAAAACTTTTTAAAAATCCTATTCATGTGCCCTGATTTGTAAAGATGGAGTTGAACTTGTACTAGAAATCATGGTTTTCTCTTGTCTTGTGTAACAAATTCAGTTTGGAATAACTGATGTAGTAATTGCACTGCTAAGTATATCCATTTGGCTTCTCAGGAATTTGTCCTGACATCTTTCTAGTCATTTAAATCATGTTTTTTCTCTGCCACAAATTAAACCTGAGTATTTGGCCTGGCAAGCAGCACAGATCTGAAATATAAAACTTGTGGCGCTCAAAATTCAAAAAGCAAAAAATTTTGTAAAGCTGAGTGTAAAATTTCAGACTTCAGGCAGATTTGATTGCAGTTCTAGTGCAATCAGTTTATTTCCAAAAGGATTCCAGGTTTCACAGTGTGGGACGTGGAAATTCTTGGTGGTTCTTGGTAGTTGCACAGTCAACACCAGGAAAAATCATGTTCAGGTTTGAGCTGTGAATCTGGGTGAATCCATAAAACTGTAAATGGATTTGGTTTTTTTAATCCATTCTTTTCTAAAATGCCTCATCAGAATCTTCAATAAGGTCTTTCTTCATTTTTGGCTCATCTTCGGAATGTAAAAGAAAAGAGAAACTGAAATTAAAAAACCAAAACCAAAACCCCCACATCACGCCCTTTTCAAAGGGGACTGTTCTGCAAGGAGTGCTGTATCATGCCAGTGCTGGAGACTTGCATAAAATAATTCTACCTGTAAAGGCTGCCGGGGCATCAAAAGTTGTATCCCCAATTAGTGCCATAATGCTCTTCTTTAGTGGCATAATATTCCTCTCTAGCTACAGCTGAAATGGTACCCTGTGTGTGGTGAATTAACAGGGTGCACAGTGAGGATAATACCCATGAACTTCATCCTGGAAAGGTGTGAGAATAGATGAGAACCAGACACACAGTAACAGTCCTGCGTGGAGTGACAATAATGACTGTGAGATGGCATTCCAAGGAGCTCTAATCATGGAATGTGAGAAGAAACAATGTGAGAATAAAATCATTAGTACAGAGAAACTTTTAACAGGGACAAGTGTAGGCGTGTGAGTACCGATCTAGTTAGTTTTGTGAGAAGAATCAGCAGTTCAGATATTTATGGAAATTGAAAGAATTTGTATTGGCTACTTAAGCAAGGTAGGTTATGTAAATTAGACTGGGCAGTCATCTGAATTTAGTAAATAGCTTCAGAGTAAAATGTGATTTATTGCACAAAATACTGATATATCTCAGCCATTTCTGTGAAGATTTTTGTTATGAACAGTTTGTCTATTTCATTATTAATGTCAATACTGAGGAATTATTTCTATGAAAAGTTTCAATAGAAATCTGAGATTATGTAAAATCATAATGCATGGATATTATATGTTTACATATATGGACAATCTGTATTAAACCAGAACTTGACATGACATGAACTTAACAGAAGCATTTCAGGAGTTCATCCTGCAGAATTGAATAGCACTGTTAGTGTTTTGCAAAACGTTTTTTGTGTCAAAGTTTGAAAGGCCACACGATCATATAAATAGCAAACATTGAAAACAGTATCCAAATATAGAATACTTAATTGTGTCAGTATTTCTTACTCCTTAAGATTCCTGAAATTGTATGTCAATATCTTCAAAGATATTAATTGGTTGGTTTTGCAGATCCTGTAGGAAAAAATACCAAAGGAAAAAACCAAATAAGTACAGAATTGATCTATTGATTAAGCAATTTTTACATGCTGTTCTTCAGGGTTAGTACTGGTGCCTATTATATAGAATCCAGTGCCAGTTGAATTCTGTGTCTGGTGTTACTTGCATCAGAAACTTGCAGTTATCTGACAATTCGAGATTTAACAAATAACACCACAGACTGTTTCAGGCCCAACTAAATTTTGCTGACCTAATAACTCAATGTGACCAGGTACAAAAATATCCTGACAAAGCATCATTGACTCCTGAAGAGTCAATGCTAAACACATAATGTGTATATCTAAAAATGCATTCTCTTAGTCACTGGAAGGTTCAGAATCCTGCTTGTCTGAAGATGTGTAAGTCTGCAATATCTCGTCCTGGCAAAATCATCTTATGAAGTAAACTCCTGGCAGACCCAATATCATATAGTTTGGAGGTATTGGCAAACAGAGTAAATTAATTCTTGGAAGAATTGGTAAACAAACTGTTTTGTCCTTGAAAGAGATGGAGTAGAATTGGCAGAAGTTGTCAGAAATGTTGCTCTTGCAAGGAAAATCATTGATGGACCTGGCTGTGAGGAAAAGAAGTTCTTATAGATGCACCATACATAGATTGCATCTCAAGCTTATTTGTGACATGTTTGCATAATTAGAACTGTTTTCTCCCACAGTTCTCTCTGTTTCCACCAAAGCAAATGTGAAAGGAGCTGTACTCTACAAATACTGGCAGTACAGAAAAGCTTTCTGGCTTTTAGGTTAATTATAGATTTGTAAGAAAACACTAGTTTAGAGGAATGAATTCCTGATAGGATAATCATCTGGGATCGAGTCATTGGCATGATGAAGTTTATTGATTGTTAACAATATGAGCATATGGCAGTAAATTTCTGATTAGACAAATGTTCATTTCCTGGCAAGATAAATATATTGAACTGCATTATGGGCAAGCAAAGTGGAATTATTCCTCACAGGAGAATCCAACAGCAAATAATTTCTGGTAAATCCGTGTGAGAAAATCAGCATTGCTATTATTGTAGGAAATGACGGAGTGCCTCACAAAGAATTGGCCTATTCTGCTTTTAGCCTATTAAGAAGTAAGGAAAACCTTTGTGTGGACAAAAGCTCCACATTGATGATGTAATTATGCTTTCTAAAAAGTGCATGTAAAATTATCTTCAGGAGCAACAGGTGAACAGATCCAGCTGAATGTTCAAAGTCTTCCTCAAATGAACTGCACTGACTTCGCAGAGAGGCCTGGGTCGAAGTGTGAGAAAGCTCTGCAGCCTAAGGCCACTTCTGTGTCATCCTTTCTTTTTTAGCTTTCTGCTGTTGCCATTCGATTCCCATTTCTGCCCTCTGATACATCCCAGCAATAGTGAGGATACAGAGGCAATAGAAATGTTTCGGTGCTGAAAAGCACTTTCATTCCCTGGAAGTGAAAAAACTACTTGTGAGGTGCAGGAATAGGAGGTCTGTTTTGCTATGCATTAAAGTTCAGCAATTTTCAGCCCACTAGGAAGGAAGATTTAAACACATGTAACTCTTAACATCATATGACCAGTCAAAACCAGTTTTACTGATCATTCTAGACATAAATAAAAGGCATGCTGACAAGCACTGGTAGGAAATTGTCCTGTCAGGAAAATGTCATGGTGGTGTTTTGTCATCTGTGAAGTAGCAAAAGCTTTTTACATAATAACCATATTCTACTCTGATTCCAGAATTATGTAAATCCATTCAGGACAGCAGATCTTCTTTGTGTCAGTACCAGGGCCATGGAGAGTTGAATTTGGGCTGTATGTAGTATGTGCTTTTAGTTACAATTACCTTATTTTTAAATGATGTGTAAAGGTAAAAAAGCCTTTATTAGATTCTCACCTTAATCTGTTATGTATAACACTAGAATAATAATCTACCAAACGACAAGTCTGTGATCTTGTGAGCTCTCCCAGAGGAAACCAATGCCAGTGGAGTGATTTTTCATTGTTTTAATAGAGATTTGGAGCACTTACCTGGATGAATTTAGCACTCTATGCTCATAAACTTCTACAAAGAGCAGTTAGTGAAAGGGAAAATTTTATTGGGGGGCACCCCAAGTCTCTTGTTATTAAGAAGGTAGAGCTCCAGTACTATCAGTGGTCACCTGGTGGCCAGTGGAACAGGATATGACAGTTCTCCATCACTCTGCCTGCCAGTTACGTATTTGGGAGCCATTTAGTACTCGTGATAAAGACTATCAAAATAAAATATATTACAATGGCTATTTATTGACATGTAAGCAGCACATGGTAAAATGCATTTTTTATGTTTGTAGCTGAAAGGGAGATCATTAGTTTTGAGGACAGGAAAATGAGTGTCAAAAGAAAAAAAAAATGCTCTTAAGCGAACTACTGCTATGCAGCCTTTTAGAAATACGGTCGTTTGGAACTCTTCAGCTGGGTGGTTACCTCTCTTGTTCCCTGTGTTTTCTTTGTGATGGGATTTGTCGGTTAATGAAGGGAGGGATTTTTTTTTTTTTAACCTTTAAGCTGCATCATTTGTTCAGAGCTATGCCTTGAGCTGTTGTGGAAGGTAATTGTAGGACAGTGGAATGAAGCATTCCTGAGTACTATAAGAGGAAGTTAGGAATAGGTTGATTACAAATGAAACCAATTATTTTTGCGAGCACTTTGATTGAAATTGTATTATTTAAGGAAGAAAATTTTAAAAAAGATAGAAGACTTTTGGTAACATGGTATTACTAGATAGGGTTGGTATAAAAACGGTTGAGGTATTTTGTATTATTAGGATCTTCTTTCTCTTTTTTTCTTACAAATGCCAGATGCTTAGACTTTTAATGTTGTTTATTTTTTTACTAATTTTAGAAAATCTTCTGGGAACTTAAGCATGTTCTGTACCTGTGTGCTTTAGAGCAGAGGCTTGAAGCATAATGAAGTGATGTCTGTGTAAGGGCACACAGCTTATCCCTTGTACTGTCTCCTGAAAGGGGCTCAGCTCAGTAGAGGGTGATTTAAAGGTCCTTCAGATTTCTGGGCTGTGGAGTAGCGGAAGGAAGCGGCAGCTAATAAGCTCCATCTCCTGCTGTATGTTACACCATCTGCTCTGAGTGTTTATGAGCTTCATGTTGTCCAAAAAAAAATTACATACGAGGCAAAGTAAAAGACTCCACACTCCTAAAGCTTTAGTGCATTGTCTCCTCCTATATTCCTTCACACAAATAGGGATTCCTGGTGTGGTGTGTTTTGTTTGGCTGGCTGTGTTCTAATCACGGTGGTGTCACCTTCTCCCAGAGAAAAACAGTGCCATGAGCAGTTCCCTGTGGCTTCCTGGACTGCAGCCTTCTGCTCTGTGGGGAGTATCTGCAAACTCTAAGGAAAGGAAAAGCAGCACTTAGGTTCAGACCCCCTCCAGATATTCTTTCTTGATTTGCCAAGTAATTGGAAATTTCTCTCCCTGGAATAACTGGGGTGAGAAAACTGTGTGTTTGTGCCTTCATTTGAAATCTCATGGGGGGAATACTTTTCCTTCACTTCATCAAATCAAAATACGTGAGCAAACTGAATGTGCAAAGACACTTTTTTCCCCATGAGGCTGAAGTGGGTGCTCCCTTCCTAGATCACAAACGTGTTACAAAAGCTTGTAACCTGCTGTCACCATTCCTGTAATGATGCTTCCAATCCTGTCTCAGCTGCCACCATCTCAGTGGAAAAAAAATGCCTCATATGATCAAAAATAGTTCCGTTCTCATAAGTAATTCTTCTGATTTAAAAAGTGAGTATCCGAGAGAGGGGGAAAAGTGAGGAAAAAAACGTACAGAGAGAGGAAATAAACTAGCGAAGGATCACAGTGCATTTCCAATCCCCTGCTAACAAATCTCATCTAAAGAATAAAAAAAGCATTCTCCAAATGTTACACAAGCTTAACAATCCATTTGTCAGTGCACAGATACAAGCTATGCTAATTTCCATTCTCTTCTCTGAATCACCAGTTTTCCATGGTGTCAAATACCAGAAATCATAGAAGTAAAAATCAGAAGGGCAGAGTAACACAGCCAGTGTAACAGAAACGAAGGTATTTGTGGAGGACTCATCCATGGAAGTGTTCAAGGCCAGGCTGGATGGAGCCCTAAGCCACCTGATGTAGTGAGTGCCATCCCAGCCCGTGGCAGGGGGATTGGAACTGTATGATCTTCAAGGTCCCTTCCAGCCCAAACCATTCTATGATTCTATGAGACATAGCAACCTTTACAGTAACCTTTGCCAAATACTAATGGAATATCTACGGGAGAGGCCTAAACTTTTTGGAATTCTGTTTGTCAAAACCTGGAATTGTATCTGTTAAATGTTCTTGCTATATTAATAGAACCTCTTCCAGTTACGTTTAAGAGTGTCCAAGAAGATGTGAAAAGTTAAACCAAGAAAGGAACAAGCATCAAGGCAGAGTGAGGAAGCGGGTGTCAGAGCAGGGGAACCCGCACAAGGCTCTGCCCCTGACCTACAGGCTGCTTTAATGTACATTCTCTTGCTGTGTCTTTCATGTCACTCTCTGAAACAAAGAAGAGCTGTCATTTTCTGGAACTAGAAATCTGGTTTGCTTATCTTCATTTGTAGAGCAGATGCTGAAACAAAATAACATTTCTTCCCAGGGTTTCTCATTTATGTATCTGTCAGAAGGTTTTGTACCTCTCAAAATAAAGAACTGTCAAGAAGTAGCTCAGTGAGTCAATGACATTGCTGCCTATCTGGATAAACAGTAGGGTGGGTGTACCCTAACCGATACAGAGCCTGAATTAGTTTTTCTTTTGAGAGTGAAGCACAAATACTTCTGAATTTAGGTCTTTATGTGAAATAAATTGTGAATCTAAAGTTCACTTTTCAAAGTTTCAGTTTTATTGGAAGCTGTTTAAAATCAGTTTCCTGCTGTCACTCCTTAGGAAGGCTTTGCAAGTGGATGAAGTATCTTTAGCTCAGATGGCTAAAACAGAATGGAAGGAATAAGGTGGTGTTTAACACCAGCAGAACAATTCTTTCACTGCCCCCACCCCCTCCAAGCACCAGTTATGTAACAAAACATGTGAATACTGAGTTATGTTGATATAGTCAATTCCAGGTGTAACTCCAGGAAAAACAGTTTGAAGACCTAAGAAAGTCACATACCAAAATACAAACAGTTGCTGTGAAAGTCACCAAGAGAATATTAGGAAGCCAGCAAATTCAAATAATGATATTAGCACTGTGACTAATCAGATGTAAATGATAAGTTTTGTAAAAACCCTTTGCTTTATTCAGTACTAATGTCCTGGAATTGATGACCATTACAGAAGTTACATCTGTAAGGAAGAACATTAGCAACTGGACTGTCAAAATACTGTACTCAGAAATTGGCTATTACAGAAATCCTTGTCTTTCTCCCTCATAACTGAAAGCAGTAGTATCTGACAAGCTGGATTCAGTGTTGCCACTGACTTAATCGATGTGAGGTGCTTAGCTCCACGCTTCATTTTTGAAGTGCCAAGGAAAGCCCAATCCTGTGAGCCAGGACTGTTCACTTTGCTTTACAGACAATGGACGGCTGTTGAGGAAATTGTTATTAGTTCCAGAGATCAGCATCAGGTTCTGCTGCCCATGGCCTCTGGAAGTGAGACGAGTCCAAGATTGAAGTGCCAAAAACACCGCTCCTGCATACCGGGGAAGGGGGAAGAATCTGGACCTCCTGCTGTTGGCACTTTCTGAGCACAGAAGTGTGGTGTGAACTGTGGTGATCTTTCCTTGCAAAGAAACTAAATAACAAAATTAGTTATTCTGTTCAGGTAGAGACAGGAATTATTTTTAAAATTTCTCACTAATGTTTTCCTTCCATTATTTCTGTTAGAGTTGTCATCTTTGTTGCTACTAGTATTTGTTACTACTACTGTTATTACTAGGTATGTTTGTAGTATTGACATAGTACAAGTTCTACCTGCATTACTTTAAGGTGCAGTCTTGTACCTTACACTGTTTAGTCCAGAAAAATAACCAGAAAATGTTTGGTGAGGTATTTTTTTTGTATATATGGAGATGCAGAACATTAAAGGAAAGGCAGAAATCAGAAGTGTGTGTGCACATGCTTGTGAACTTTGAACAAATTTGGAGTTGTTCTTTGTAATTGGAGTCAATTACTAATAGTTTAAATATATAAGTATTAGAAATATTGACGTAATAGTTGCCCCCAGAGGTATTCTCCTCTGCTGCTTGCAAAATGTGTTAGTAATTTCCTCTTGCTGATGTTCCTTTCCTCATTTTGTACTTGGGGACAGATTATGAAATTCATTTGTCTTTTACTCTCCCTGGAAGGAAATACAGAATTCTTGAAGACAAGGGCATGGTATGAAAAAATCCTTGCCTTTCAACTGAGAAAGGGAAAAAAGACAATAACTGCCTGTTCTTACTGGGTAAATCTTTATTTATGTGAGCATATCTTGGATGACCATCGTGTCTGTTACCTATTGTAAAAATAGTGATGAAAACACAGTTTCCACCTGCATGAACAGCATTCCTCCTCCCATTGTGACTGCAACCACATAAAGAATATCTTGGTTGCTCTAAATATATTTCATTTCTACTCCTGTGTATCCAGATTTTCTAAGCCAGTTCTATACTCCATAATACTTAGTGAGTTCTAGTGAAAAAAGTAAAATAAACAAAGGAGTTATAAATTGCCTGGAGTATCTGTTTGCATGATGTCATTGAGCACAGCGTAGTTTAGAGTCAGAGCACCCTGTACTCCTGTCTGTGATGTGTGCCCTTCACCTGCCCACTTAGCACAGGCAGAACTTTCAGCTTTACACTATTTCTGCAGGTGAAGCTGAAACTGAACATAGTAACTTCAACATCTTTATTCAGGAATGCTTTATGCCCGGGTGGTGTTCTGAAACACTGATGACGGTTTGCGTTGCTGCCTCAACATTTAAACTTAGCTTGAGGAATTTTCTGAGATATTTTGGGATTTTTTTATCGATTTTAAAAATTAATTTCCTAATTATTCAATTCCTTAATAAACTAATCCATTAATTTTTATAGGTTTGTGGTTTTAGTCATAGGAGAAACTGACACACAGTTTTGTATTTTGCTGTGGTTTTTGGATTAACACTTTCTTTTCTGTAGAATTTTGCTGTGAAGATACAGGACAAAATTAATTTTGTGTGTCTGTTCATGTATTAAAATACGAAAAACCATGTGCCTGATTTTAATACTAGTTCTATATGAAAACAGTCCTTTGCCTTCACTAGTCATACTACTGTAAATCACAAAATAATATTTCGTCTTTAACAACAAATGAGTACATTACTAATTATGTATTGTAGCATGTGTCAGTACATAACCTTGAGTAGTGTTTTGTCAGAAGTGTGTAATTAGCGGCTTTGGAAAGGAAATATTTGTAGGATTTATTTGGTTGGTTTGGTTTGCATACAGGTTCTCAAAGGATTAACTGAGCTGTTGATTCTAGGGATATGATTCTTCCGGGTAACAGTGAGAATTATGCCTGTAGGTGTGAGTTTAAGATGATACTGTAGGAGCAGTTACTTAAAAGTTTGCAGTTAATTGTTGAATCTCTTGATCTGTAGAGTTTCAGTGTTCGGGGATGGATGCTAATAGTTTGTTTTTATTGTATGCTTAGGAAACTAATTTGCTTTCAGACAATTATAAGAAAAAGCCTTACTTACTGAATCATTTGTCCATTTTTATGCCCTAGTTGCTGGATGAGACTATAGAAGATTCCCCTGGTACATGTTTTTAAAGTATCTCTCAGCTCCTCCCCACACTTTTAGTATTTCATCGGTAGCATTTGAGGACTTCTGGCACACATTTTCGTTGGGGTTTTTTGGGACTTGGGTTGGCTGGTTGGTTGGTTTGTTTTCCCCCAGTCTGATAGCATCTATTAAAAAAAGAAGAAAAAAATTAAAAATTAATTTCACAAATAAAGTGAAACTCTCCTACTTCCATCCCACTGTGGTGGCTGTTGTGCTTTTGGGGCAGTTGCCAGGTGTTCAGCTGGCTGGAGGCTTGTGCCACTCACAAAGAAGTTGGCAGAGACAGACTGTACCTTTAGAAATGGTTGCCTCTGAAAAATTTTATTGCTCTTAAGAAGGAAGGTGTTCTCTGACAGATTTTGGAGTTGTGGAGAAAAGGAAGGGCTGACATTGGGTACCTCAATGCTATTTACTGCTTGCAAAAATAATAGCAGTAATGTATTTCTTGGAGTAGGGGTAGGAATACATTCAGGAATTAAAAAGCTATTTAACTAATTTTCAGCTTGTATTTACAAAGTATCAGAGGGGATAGCTCTGCCTGCTGCAGGCTGCATCTGCAGTTCATGAATTCCTGGCACCCATCTGTGTGTCATACATCTGCACTAGACCTCGGTGCAAAGTGAGCTGTGTCAGCTTTGGCCAACTTCTCCCTAACATTATCCCAACTCTCCAGTGAAATATTATTCAGCCTTGAATTCACCCTTGTGATGAATATTCATTTCACAGGTAATTATCGTCATCCCCGAACAGCTCCACTCACACAAACCAAACTTCTCACGCAACCCATCATTGCTGTCGCTGTTCTGGCAGCATGGAGCTTATGATTCCTCATGCTTTAATAATGCTCCATCATCTGTGCTATCGGATTTGGGTCAAATGACCATCATAATGGTTAGAAAACTTCCTTTATACAATGCTTTAGGAAAATAAGAGGCACCTCCCACTTATCTTCCATGTACTGCCCTAAATCCGTCACCTGAGCTAACAGCACGCTGGCCACAAACAACGAGCTTGTTTGCTGTAACTTGGTGATCAAAGTTAGATGCCTAATGTGATCAAGTGAGTGTTCAGACATTATAGTTCAGTATTTTCAAGTTTTTCTCCAAGATTGTAGTTACTAAAAGAAATCTCAGTCCTTAAATTGGATGTAGTAATGGCTTTATCTCAACTGTCAATTGAGTGGAATAATGTTGCTAGCAAGTACCTGTATTTCAGTTTAATTTTATGATCTTTTTGGAAGAATTATATGTGTAAAATATATTTTAATGGCTAATAAGTCCTACTAAAGGATAAAAAATAAATACTGGTTTCTTTGAATTCTCTAAGTATTATTGTTATTGTTATTATTAAAATGAATAAAAGTGCTAAATAGCTACAATTATAGTGGTAAGAGATCAGTGTCTGAACTGGTTAGCGTTCAGCAGCAGATTGTTTGCAAATGAGGCGTTTACAAACTTGATGTCTGACAACATTCAGCACAATTTTACAATGTTTGTATCATTATTTTTTTAAATTAGCCTCAAAACATTCTCAACAAATCTGTCCATTATAGTTTCAGCAAGCTAGTCTAAGCAAGAAGACAACTGTATTAAACAGGAGAATACTGACTTGTTACATTTTCTGGCCAGTGTCTCTTCAGTTTTTCAGTAGCAGAGCATCAACAGGCTGCTTCTCACTCAGTGTTTAGTTGTCTGTCCCAGCGTCTGTCCATTGATTCCTCATTTTGAACTGAAGAAAAGCAGGGAGATATGGAAAGGGGACAGCAGTGAGGGGTGTACATACTCTTCTGAATGTGTGAGTATGTTGTTGACAAGATAGTTCAAATAAATACTTTTTATTAGCCTGTTAAAAATAGTTCTTTGTCCTATGTTCACTTTCTCCATTGCTACATGGCAGGTCACTCTTCATCCTGCTTGGGTTTCAATTATGCTTGCTTTCAGACCCCCTGAGTTCAAGCCCATCCTTCCCTCCTTCTCCCTCCACTGGGAGTTCCAGCACTGAAAAATGTCTGCTCCTAATTCAGTGCTCAGTTCATGTGCTCTCTGGAATAAGACTCAGACTGGTTTCTCAGAGCTCTGTCTGATTAGAGTCAAGTCAGCAAGGATCTTGCTGTGTTTTTAAAGATCAGTGGTTTAAGCTCCTACAACCAAACATTTTGGGGGTTTTTCACTCATGATCACTTCTGGATATGCTGCTTGCATCCTTTGCCAGTTGTCCTGATCAGCTGTGCTGTTTATTTCCCATTTGCTCTGTCACTGCTGTGTCTAATATTGGACTCAGCACGAGATAGTGCAGCTCAGGAAATGGTGAAGCAGCTGGTAGGGAAATGAGACAATACTAAATGGAGAAAATGTGAAAAAAAGGCAAAATCCACATGTGACTTGTACATTCTGTGGGGAACTGGTTTTTGTGAAGACTCCACTCAGCATATTTGCATGAAACAAATTTAGTAAGAAAAAATAATGGAAAATGGTTTTAAGGTCTGGTTAACACATAGAGCTGTCTGCTAGAAGAAACCTTTTTACAAAGGTTCCTCTTTTTCTTAATCTGAAAAAAAATCCTTGCATAACTGGATATTTGCTTGGGGTTTTTTTCTGATACATTTTTTTCCTGTAAAAAACGGAGGTAAATACAGACACTTAATTCTGTAGACTGTCACTAAGTATCTCTAGAATGCAGTGTTTATCACAAAGGGAATATCCTATATATGTTAAGATTGTGAATTTCATAGTTACATGTCTTAAGACTTTTAGTTTTGGGTTTTCTTCCCCCTCCTTGATATAGTTGAGCTGGGCTTTTCAGTAAATGAAATAGTTGCAGTCCTTCCAGAACAGCCAACGGTAGAGCTAAAGTGTTTTTACAGAATAAAACCAAAGGAATTGAGACACTGAATGCTCCTATAGCATTCCTTTTCTTAGATCTCCAGCATGATTGAGAATTGCTCAGGTGAAGGTAGGACCCTCTTCCTCTCAAAACACCTGTCTCCTTGGTGTGCATGAAAAGTACATGAAGGTTATCTAAACCAAATGTATAGTGGTTTTTCCTGGTTATCTGTGGCCTTGGTGTTTGAGTTCTGCACAGATTCTTTTAGTAGTACATATAAATGTTGTTGTACATGGTTTAATACGCAATTGCTCTAATTTTTGTTAAAATCTGGTATTTTCTCTGGAATCTCTGTTTTCAGTGCTTTCTCCCTTATGTGTCCCTTTTCTGATCATGGCTTAATTACATTTTAAGTGCCTTCTGTGTTACTGTCTCCACTGCCTCAATTAGTTCACCTCCAACTGTGTGAATTTTTTAATAACGAGGTACAAAGTATTTCTGGCAATACAGAGTGTGAGCTCTGCTTATCAGCCTATGGCAAGCTTTCCTTCAGGGCATGGCAGAGTTTACGGAGGCACTGTAGGTTAATATGTTAGTGCCATTTGGGTTTGATTTATTTTCTTTGGGTTAGTCTCAGCTGCTGTGCAGGCTCTTAACTTTGACTCTTCCTGAGCCTCATTGATCAAGAACCAAGAATTATGGAGAGCTCACGGGCTCTCAGTTGCCCACGGCTGAAGAACCCAAGGTATGTTAGCTATTAAGAAAGTCACCAGTGTGCAGCTTCTGTTCCACAAGTAAAATATCTGAAAGGCAGATGCTGGAAAACTTCAGAAGCAGTTTTTATGGGCAGTGTAGTACTACGGGTAATTCCTTCACTGTCTTTCAGTTTGTTAAGATCCAAACAATTTATTTCATTTTCTGATTTTTTTTTTCAGGATTTATCTAACAAAGTTGGTAACAACTTCGAGCTCTCTCACTTTAGGTAGTCAGCCTCCCAACCATCTTTCTACACATTAGCAATACATATGTATACATTTATTTGATGATGGAGGGGATTTGGTTTTACTTGTGGATAGTCAACGCGCCCTGTGATTTGCATTAGAAAGAGCAGGTGCCTGCCTGCTAATTGTCAACAGTGAGAAATTACATTTCAGTATCAGTCAGTGACTTGTCATTTCCCAGGTATCAATTACATGGCTGTGTCTTTGTGAAAGAGTGAAACTCTATGTGGTTAAATCTCAGGCTGGAGGTTTCAAAGTCAGAGAGTAGAATAGCTGCTAAAATGAGTGTCACATGTCTAAAGAAGCGATTTAGTATTTTAAAATAATTACAGCTCTCATTAAGAAAGGGCAAGGAAATTTAAGAGGTCTAGAGCTGTAAAAATTGTAGCCAAGTGCTCCTAACAATAATGGAGTCATTTCATCATGTCCTGACTGTGTTCCCAAAGTTTGGGTAAGTTTTGATGCCAGATCATGGGATCTCACACTTGTTTAAACGTCATGACAATGTACAGAGGTCTTTTGATTTGGTCAGCTTTGGAATTCTCCTCATACTTAGTTTTGGTGCAGCACAGGAATGATGATGGCACTTCCCTCTTTGGGAGCTCTATATCAAATCTCAAGATAGAAAATCTTGCAGATACCAGCACCATATTGTGTGCTCAGAAACTTTATTATGCTTACAAAAATATCTCAAATTTTCGTCTTCCCTTGGTAATCATGATGTGCATTTTAGGATACTGTATGTTTTAAGAAGTAATTATTTAACTTAATAAATAATGGTGTTATGTGATTGTGATGTAAGATTACAACAAAATTATTTTCTCAGGATACACAGCTAGAATGGTGCCACCACTTTCAGCTGACTTTCTGTGATGCATTTTGGTGGTATAAACCCCAAAATTTTTACGTTTTGGAGTTGCTGATACAGAATGATAAGTCTTTGTGACTTATATAATTACCTTTAGAAATACAGAGTAGAAAAACTAATGTCTGAAAATACCAGAAAATCTAATAAAGGTCTTGTAAGAAAATTAGTTAAACAGTTGAAAAAAGTTACTGTGATTGTGTATGTAAAAATACAATATGCAAACCAAATTATTTCCATTCAATTGTTTTCATATTAAACCGCAGCAGAGCTGACCTTTAAGTTTGAACTGCTTTGGTATTTCTTTGGTAAACGGAACACTTGAGGAAAGGAGGGAGCAGAAGTGGTCAGAATGATGTGAAGGCAGTTAAATCTCCCATCTCTTGATCAGATGGAACATTTGACGACAAACCCCTCAAGAGATTTTGGGGGAAGAGGGGCTGTTTGACTGACAAGCTCTGTCCCAGTCGGCTGATCAAATGGAACGGACGTGCCAAGTTGTCTTCCATGTGGTCTCACTGATGTCAGATTGACAGCAGGATGTAATTGGATATGAATGGAAGCACTGAAGAGCTTGTGCACATGCTCATGCCTTCTCCTTCTTCTTCCAAGATTAATCTGAAGGGTGAATTCATTGGTCTAAATGTTACTTAGTGGTTCACGATAAATTAAAAAATATATTGCTTTCATAGTAGACGTTAATTAGTTCATGCCCCTCATGTAAATTTTTGCATGATTTGAAAAAAAAAAGAGGAAAAAGAAATGCACATACCTGCACCCCTAATCAAAATAAGTCAGAGTCAAACTGTTTAGCTGGCCCAAATTCTATTAGGAGGCATCTTGCAGTCTGACTTGAGGTTTTTTCCCAGTGGAAAAGGTGATTATGCACTAAAAAGCTGTTAATAAATTTATGGGGAAAATGGAATATTTTAACAGTGAAAAATCAATTCATGGATTGGATCTTCAAAATCACAGAATAAAGCTGGATAGCTGGATTTCCAGTTTTATTGTTGGGGCATAACCCAGTGTCTCTTGATAGTTTTAAAATGCTTCATAGTCTGGTAGTCTGGCCAGCAGTCATTGCTCTGTAGGATTCTTTTTCTCTTCATTAAGAGCCCTGGACACCCTGATCTAATTTGGCCCTTCTTTGAGCTGGGGATGTGCTCTATTGACTGCCAAAACTGGTTCCAATTTCAGTTATTTAAAGAAAAAAAATTTATAATATTAGGTGCAGTATTCTGCAGGTGTTAGACATCCCACCAAGAATTCAATGGATTAAAAATTCCAGATGTTGGCTTCATTAGACAGTCTTTTTAGCTGGGTACTTGAGAGGGGTATCAGATGTACTTTCAGGGTGGACAGCATTTGTGGGGTTTATCCACAAGACCTGAAGAGGTTGGCCGGCAGAATGTGTGTATCTGCTTGCTGTGCCAGCAGACCTGGTGACTCTGGAAGCTTGCAGACTGGGATTTGTCAAGCTTGAATTTGATGTGGAGGGCAAGAGCCTCCTGCTGGTCACATCTATTTGTGCCCCAGGGCAGGGTGTTGCTCCTGGGTTCCTTGCTTCTGGGATGGCAGCACAGTGACAGCAGCTACTGCTCCTGGTGCTCTCGTGCCCGAGTACTGTTCTGTTCTCCTTCTCGCTACACACACAAGGTGCTGCTGGTGGCTGCAGGTGCATCACCCCTTCCTTTAAGGGACTTTGCTTCTAAGTGCTTAGACCTCTCTGTGATACCCGCTCCCTTGCAAATACTTCTTCCTAATTTTCAGCATTTTTAACAGTTAGTTGGGATGTGCAGAAAGGGGACTCGGTCAGTGCAGTCTTGCTGAAGCCTTTCTTTCTCTCACTTGTGCTGAAATAACTCGTTCACTGATCATTCACTGCAACTGGCACAGGGGGATCAAAACCACCTTCCTCTGCTCCAACCTGTCTCTGTTTGCTGTCTGCCTTCCATTCATGTCACTTCAAAGTAAGATGGCTAGTAGTACCCTTGATACTCTCTTAAGCTACTTTAAAATTATATTAGAGCTTTGTAGTTTCTGGTGAAAGTTAAGGTGAGGAGCTGAGTTACTCTGATGATTCTTTTTGAGCATTGTCTGTGATCTGAGGGCCTCAGGTCTGCTGAATATCCCATCAGTAAAGGAGAAGATTTCTGGTAAATCTGTGTTGATAGCAGCTCTCTAGAAATCTTTCCACCATCACAAAGTTATGCACTTGCCAGGTTCTTACAAGACTGTCACAATGGCCTAAAGCCTAAGTGCTACCCTGGCCCACTGGATTTACAGCACTGACAATTAAATCGGATTTTATACTTACAGATTTTTGCATGTGTAGCCTTCTAAAACTAAGAGAAATTTAAAAGATACCTGCTTTATAAACCTTCTATTTAAGAGACCTTGGTGCTCATGTATCTAAAGTTATTGGTTCAACTAGAATTCTAAAAGAGAAGAAATTTTAATATATTGAGAAACAAACAGTGTATTTTAAACATATTTCATAAACCAGAATCAAAACGATTGATAGAAATTATTTTCATATCTTTGTGTCAAGTTTGGTTAGAAAGTGATAGCTGTCATGCTTAGATATCAGAGACATCTAAGACTGGAGTTTGAATGAAAGGGATTTTGGTTTAAATTGAACTGCATTCAAAAATTACTACCAGAAAAGCATAGCAGAGCTGAATTCAAGTTTGTAGGGATAGAGCAATAATCTGAGAGTAATTTCACTTTGGAGAATGTTGGAACTCTGTTTGCAGTCTAATAATTTTGTCAGCCTTTCTTCTCTGAAGTGCCATACAGACTTGGAAGCAAGATAGAATCCCAACATTAACTTTGCCTGTTGAGAGCTGTGAATGCACTGGACTAGAGGAAGCAGTACAGAACTCCGCTGTTTCACAGCCCTTGGTTAATCTTGAGGAAAACTATTTGTTCATGTGAAACTCCTTCAAAGAGAAAAGCTAGTTATCTGCTAAGGATAGTTTTATTCACAGTTCTAGTGCCCTTCATGAAATTCTTAGTTATGGCTAGCTTTAATTTTGAAAATTTAATCACAAGAAGAAAGGATTCGTTATCTATTGCTTCCCTCAAACACATACGTAAATGCCAAAAGTCGTAATATAAAAATTATTTTAGAGCCAAGGAACCTGTAAAATACTTGAAAGAAAATTGGAATGCTTTTCTCTTACAATAGAGGTTTTGGAAACAGAAAATATTTTTTTATTGAAAATTCTTAACTTCTTAATAGATTTTTGCATATGAAAAATGAAATTATAAGTGAATATATTGTAAGACAAGCTTTTCCAAGCTTTATATCAACTGTAATATTAGAAGAATTTAATTTATCCCCACAAATGATACTGAGTTTTTTTTCTCATCTGTGATAATTATATTTTTTACCCTTTTGTCTTTAATAGGGTAGAGTTACTGTGGTCATTACTTGAGATTAAGTTGGTTTCCTTTATATGAAATTTAGGTTAAATGCTAATTCCTGGCATTTGCTATGGCTTTGTAACTCTAAAATTCATTAAACGAGAGATATTTATGAGCATCTGCAGTAGAAATTTCTCTTTAACAGAATCCTGTGAATGGAAGTATTTTACCTCATAAAGCCACACTTTGGAGTAGGAAAGGCCATAGCCAGCAATAATTCAGATGTATTTGAAGTTCAAGGATTAAATTTCTAATCAATCTTGTACAGAGAGTGTTTCTTCCTAAATCAAAAGGAGACCTGCTGCACCCACACTGTAGCTCCAAAGATGCCTTCTCTGGCATCTTGTTGGTTGAGAAACTCTTGGAAAACAAAATCTCTAACATTAAAAATTTCAAGTGATCGCCAAAAGAATATTCTGCTTCTGGGG
Organism: Pachycephala philippinensis; assembly: GCA_013397055.1. Lineage (NCBI taxonomy): Eukaryota > Metazoa > Chordata > Aves > Passeriformes > Pachycephala > Pachycephala philippinensis. Next base: position 358,310 of record VWZT01011558.1, on the reverse strand, counting down.
ACTGAGAAAGTTCCATCTGTTTTCCCATAGGATCAGGATGATTCCTGTGCAAAAATTCCTTATTTATATTGATTTCAGTAGTAGTAAAAATAAAAATTAATAAAAATAAAATTAACTCCAGGAGAATATTTAAAAATAGGTTTAGTCTACTTCTGTGTTCTTTCTTTAAGCTTGAAGCATTAGTCTGAAGAAGAGAGTAGAAAGATATTTGCCACGAGGCATGGGTTGGAACCACACTGGTACCTCTAGGGAAGGACCTGAAGAATAAAGACTTTTTCTTCCTTATAAATTTCACACGCCAAAGAGTTTCCTGATAGTGCAGCCTCCTTTCCTAATCCCTTAGCTGCCTAACCTGCAAATTTCTCTCCTTAGTGTTGCGACAGTCTCTGATTCCTCTTTTATTCCTCCTTTGATTGTTATTACTGGTATTTTTAACTTTCTATCATCCCTGCTGGTAACTGGAGGTTAGTGTAAGAAAGTAAGCTACATAAATAAGGGAATGCAAGGCAAAGCTGAAATACAGTAAAATAAAATGTACAATAAAATGCATATTCTATATAAATATAAAAACTCAAATGGTATATTTTATGTGGTTGTTATTTATGTGTAATATGTATATCAATTTTTATTTATTAAAATATAGGCAGATGAGAATCAGTTTTGGGCTGTGGCAATAATGTAATTGATGACAAACATGAGATTTCTAAAAGAAATTAATAGTCAGTGTAATGCACTTTTTGAAAATTAATTGATTTTTTTGCTTCTTCCTCAATGATTTTTGTACAGATGGTTACTGGAGCTTAACGTCTTTGAATGATATTGTCCTAGGAAAGATATGGTATGTTCTCAACATGGAAACAAGATCTTTGACTAAATTAAAAGCGTATACACAAAAGCATTCAAAAATGTATGTAGCAGGCTGTGTTTCACGTATGCCTTTACAAAGCAGCTTAAGATCTCTGCACATTTAATTCTCAAGTCCAGCAACCAGCCAGTAAACCGTAGTCCTCAGGTGAGAAATGAGAAATTTTAAGGGCCGTTGAACACATGAAATTTAGCAGAGTGCTCAATAGCCCTCAAAATTTCTCATTTAGGAGAATGCATACGTATTGCTTCCAAAAATGAAGGCGAATTTCGCTTTCCCCGTTTGATTTACATTTCTGCCTCTCTCCTTCCCTCCCTCCCTGTGTCTCTGAGTCTCTTACACCACGAGTGGCTGGTCTGCCTTTCTGCGTGTTTGGCAGCACATACAATACACCTGCAGATTAAAGCGCTGGAGTAAGTTCAGTATGAAAAAATATACGCCAAGTTGTGGTGTAACACTAAAATCCCAGCTCCTAAACAAAAGTGCATGCTTGGGATATTTTCTCCCTTGCATTCCCATTATACTCCCTCAGACACAAGCATAAACATGACACTTTTTAGGTTAATGTGTATTATTTGCCTTTCTGGAGTTCTTTCATTGTTGTTCTCTTCCCCGGACTCTGATATTTCCAGGGTTCTCAAAAACCCTCCAGTCTGAAAGAGGAGACTAGGCCAAAATAAGTAGCATGGATTTAGAATTCCAAGACTGATGTTTTCTCCTTGCCTTTGAGCTACTCAGGCTCTTTTATAATTTTATATTTGCAGAAAGAGCAATTTGTATTTTTTTATCCAGAGAATTGATTTTGTGTGTGTTTGGGCAGGGAGCATCCTCAGAGAAAGAACCACCTCATACCAAGCATCAAGTATAAAATTAATTTGTTAATCAGTGATGTTTAAAGACTTTCATAATCAATAAGTTGCAATTGCTTAATTATATGATGGGATTCATAAAAGGCACCTAATAGCAAGATGTCGAACTATTCAAGTTTATAAATAAATTATATTTTTCTGTAAGCTCTTTCTCTAGTTGAACATATAGGTCAATTAAGTAATTTAAATAAATATTATTTGCCATCCTGTTATTAATACAAAATAATATTTTTCCATAAGGAAATAGGAAGACTGGAAAGGAAGGTTCTTCATACTCATCTCTATTTATACACTAGTTTTACATTTCTTTTATCGTCTTTGTTTGGATAGTCTTTTCTGTATTTTAAATATTTATTTATTGAAAAAAATATTTATTTACACTCCCAGCTAGTTGGTAGAAATTAGCAGAATTCTTGGCAAATGGAAACAGTGAGGAGATCCCACAAGTCTTGCAAGTCCAAGTTTGCAGAATTACAAGGTTGGAGAGAGGGGCCTCCATGGTCTTTCACTTGGGTAGTTTTTTTTTTTTTTTTACCTGAGCAAGACAAACTAAAAGAGTTGCAGAAAGAGTGGCAGGCACACAGTTATTCCTGACAATACTAAGGACAAGGAAATAGTCCTGAAGATGCACTGGGATAAGTGTTTTATATCTGCATGAAAATCCTAGCTGTAGATTTTTAGCTTTACTGGTGGCTAAATTGATGCCATAGTAAATAAATCCTTGGTGAGTTGTCTGGAGTTTTCCGTAGCTTTGTCTGTGAGCAAAGCTGGAGCTGTGTTAGAGCTGCCTGGTCAGCTGCCCAATTCTCGTGTCAGCCTTAAACGGCAGAGGCACCACTTCCCAGTCGGGTCAAACTTCTCTTTACCGCTTTATCTCTGAAGATTTTTTTGTTAATAGGAAATTGCATTTAGAAGTAGAAAGAAAGAAAGTTAACTGAAATGCTGGTTTGTTTGGTTTTTTTTTTAACAAAGCCTTCTTTCATTTTCTTGATCATTAGATATTTTATATTTCTTCATACATTACTTTTTGAAAAAATGAATAAGTATCAATGTGAGATAAAGTACTTGTTTTTTTAACAGTTGTGTTACAACAGGCTCCATGAGGGTCCAGAGGTGAAAATCCTTTCATCATCTTCATAACTGCCACTTTTTTTTCTCTGTCCTCTGTTCATGCAAAAACTTGAATTTTGTATTAATGTTCTCCTTTTTCTCTTGTGACTATGTCTTTGTGGCAATACTGAATCTATCATAAATCTACTTGAACTTTATCTCCTTGTGGAAATAAGTAGTAGTTTAGGTATAAAGGTTAGATACGCAGACTAAAAGCAGCCACTTCTGCCATCGTAAAAGCTTTTCAGAAAATGCATCCCATGGGAGTTAAAATACTGCAAGGGCTTGTATACTTAAGAAATAGGCTATTAAGGTAATAGATTGTGTTAAACTTGAGTTGAACATAAGTTATGGTATAAAAACTCACTTTCTTTCACTCCACAAAAAAAAAAAAAAAGGAATTAAAATATAGACTGAAGGGTAAATTTTGTCCTTCTTAAACTTGCGTAATCTAATTAGCATTTTTTGGGATTTACTGGGCTGAATTTTCCCCTTGGCATATGCAAATGCAAACAGGGAGAACATGGGCCCCAGGCTGCTAATGGCTGACATCTGCCTGGAGGGACAGCCATGTCAAGAAATGCCTGCATCCTTGCCCCCCGAGGACCTGGCATCAGCTGACATGATTCTTGAAGTTATGGGAAGATTTTTAATTATGGGGAGGTTCCTCAGATGGTGAAAATAAGCAAAGACCTCTTTTAAAGGGAAAGAAGGATCAGATGATGTTTCTTGAAATCACGCCTGTTGTAAGGTAGACGAAGTTCAAATGCCAAACATTCCCTACACAACTGCTTCCAAATATTTTGACTGTTTTCTCTTCGCCATCTCCATCAGACCCTGGAGTCAGCCTCAGTGCATTTGAGACACTTGGAGGACAGGGCTCATGAAGGTGGAACATCTTAGCTTCTCAAGGGTAGGGCTGAGACCACATCATCCTCCTCCAATGAACAAGAGGAAAAGATCAGAGTGGTGATGGAGCGCTTGGGATCATCCTAGCATCTGTCTTGCTGCTCCAAAAGGAGCAGGAGCAGTGATGGCTGGTGCTGCTGGGATGGGCCACCCAATGGAGTGACAACACCAGGCAGACAGGGTGACTTCCCGTGGCTTCTGCATAGGAAAGCGGGGCCATGGCCACGCTTTTCTGTTTGCTGCCCACCTTCTTCCCTTGCCCTCCACAAATGAGGTTGCCATTCCCTGAGCTCAAAGACAAGACTACAACCAATACCTTCAGGAATTTTTAGATGGCAAAAGAAAAATATACAGAGACAGATGACTTACGATTTCCTCAGTGGTTCAATTTATATCTTAGCATTTGGTTTGTAGGTTTTGGTTGATACCTTCAAGAAAATACTAGGGGTTTTTGTTATTTCAGAGAGAGTGCTTAAAATCAGAATCATTCCTCTCACTAGCTGGTAAGTGGATTAGTTTGGCAAATTAAAGCTTTAGTTAGGATGACAGTGGAAAAGAGTATTTGTCCTTAGTCTCGATCAAAGACTCTTGTCTCTAATGTTTCTTTTCTAGAAATTGAAAGAATACTGTATGCATATTTGATATTGTATTTAGTCTCTCAAGATGGCATCCCAGGTCTGATGTTCAATTAGGGAGTGCAGTTTTGTAATCCTTATTTAATTAGAACTCCCTGTCAGAGTCCCTGTGAGTTGCATTTGTAATTGGATTCTCACAAGTGAGAATATGCAGAGGCTACCTCAAAGGGAAGTTGCAATTTGCTGATGTGTGTTACTTACCTGTAGTTCTTCGAGAATGTTTCCTCTGCATATTCACATTATGGGTCCTGTCCACCTTCTGTTTGTCCCCGGATTTCTACTGCCCGACAGCTGCAGTGTTTAGTAAGAATAACTTGTAGCACTGTACAACTCTCAAATCTCAGATGCCGTGGCGTCGTGAGATGGTCCTTGTACAGTCCTAGTAGTCACTGCTCTTCTAGGAAGTTCCTGTAGGCCACCAGCACTGGAGAACCCAAACCCACTGGTGTGAATATGCAAGGACAGCACTCTCAAAGAGCAAGCCAATGGTAAGTATCCTTTCTTTGTCTTCTGTGAGAAACCAAATATTTTAACTGTTATTTTGTAAGTTCCCTATTGGCAAATATGCTACACTTTCCCTATGATAAAAACATACTGAGATTAATTTAAAGCTAAATGTGAGAAAGTATCTGTGTGTGCAGATGCTCACTTCAGTTGTAAATTGATGTGCAGCTATCAGTGTGTGAGTGTGTACACGTTTGAGCTATAATACGTATTTCTATCAGACAAAAAGGCACAATTACAGTGAAACACTATATATTTTACTATATATTTTTCTAGTTGTATTACACTTAGAATAGATTAGATGGCAGAGTGAGTCACTGACCAAAAAATGTCTTCTAATAGTATGAACAGTGTTAATTCTCAAAACAGATTCTCCAGAACAAGATCAAAGTTATACTGCTTTTCACTGCTACATTTTTTTCTGAACTTTTGTTTTTTCCAGACATGGAATTTTGCGAGACTCCCCATATCCTGTGCTCTGGCTATCAAACTGATTTACACGGTGTAGCTGAGCACAGTTACCCACTGGAGGTGGGCTCGGATGTGGACACCGAAACAGAAGGTGGTGCATCCCCGGACCACGCCCTGAGGATGTGGATGAGGGGGATCAAATCGGAACACAGCTCCTGTTTGTCAAGCCGGGCAAACTCAGCATTGTCCCTCACTGACACTGACCATGAAAGGAAGTCTGATGGGGAGAATGGTAATAAAGAAATGCATCTAATGTACTCAATAGTAGTAGTAATTTATTCAAAACTTTCTTTTTCTACTTCTCTTACTATCCTTTTTTCTTTCTTTTTTCTGTTTTGTTTTCTTTCTTTTTTTCCCCTTCCCTCCTAGATTTCTGTACTGTATGTAAGGTGAAGGGATTGTTTGCTGTGTGTATTGTATTTATAGTTTAGAAAGAAAATAAGACAAAAAAAAGAAACACTGATTTTGTTAAAACATCATTTCTCTAGAGACTAATAATTTTCCCACATTCTTCATTTTTCTGTCATAGGACATTTATCATTTGAATTTGCTGACTTATGAATTACGTTCTAAAATAAATCTATATATGTACGTTTATGTCACATTTTGCATACAGTTGTTCCTGTGCCTTCTGGGCATAGCTTTAAGGCTCTTCAGCCAGGTGACTTGAGAAAGACAACCTGGAGTCCTAAATGCTCTGTTTACCTCTAATCTTATGCTACACCTGAAGATGTGTCTTTATCAGTAGGACAGACTGCATGTCTTTATCAGTAGGACAGACTGAACTGGTCTTTGTCATATCTCAGTTCTGTATTTCTCTGCATATGGAGAGTGGGCTTGTGGGTCACATGGGTTTGGTTTTTGTGTGTGTTTTTTAAATATTCCTTCTCATTCAGAATTTTTTTACTCATTTGCTTTTCTTATGATTTAGTGTTTCACAGAAGGGAAAACAGCGTATTTAATTAAGTAATATGTGGGGAATTAGTACTTTTTTATCTCTGCATTAAAATTGATTAAAATCTACTCCATTTCCTTACAGAGTTTAGTAAGTAAACAAATTTATCATGCTTAAGATCAACAAGCTTAGCTGATATTTTAGTTTCTGTGTTTAATAGCTGCATGTTATGGCGGGTCTAGATGTTATTAAATATTGACACTTCAGTGTTGACAGCAACACATTTTAGTGCCTCTGTAGTCATAAGGTGAAAGAGATTTCAGTTATAAATGACATTGTTATACTTACGTGTTTGAATTTGTCCAATATGAAGCTCATAATTATGTGATTTCACCTGGCTGTCTGCCAGTACCAATGGTAATGTCCAATATAGGCTCAAAAACATTACATTATCTGCTTGAGGTTAAAAAAGAGATTTTAGTGCACGGCTTGTTTCTAATTAAATGCTCCTTTGAGGATTAAGCATTCTGCACTATCAGATTTTATTGTGTTGCTGGAATCAGTTAATTTTTAGATGCCACTTCATTTCCACCGTGCAATGGCTGCCTGTCTTTCAGCTTCCTGCTTCTGTGGGATCCATCCTCTGTAAAGTGTTTATGGCATAGGGTGTTTTGTTCGGGCTTGAAGGAGGATGTGTGTTTGTGTGTTTTCCTAAGACGTTGGGTTTTAGATGGTGGCTGAAGGAATTGAATCTGGTCTGCCTGGCATTGGCTGGCCCTTAACTATGAAACTGGTTGAAAGGGAATGCTACATGGAAAGGAATGTGCATACTTGTGCTATTCTGACTAAAAAAATACACATTTCTGTTGCAAGGTGCTGGGAAGCAGATGTATTGAAAGCTGATTAAGCATATAACCAAGTTCTGTATTTCAGTCTGGAGTGCAGTGGTGCAGCTGGGTGTTGGTGGTATTTTGCTAGTTGTACATGTTGCACTAAATAAGCAATCTTCTGTAGATGAAAATTACTGTAAGTAGTGTATCTTCATTATCTTACAGGAATGTAGCAAGAACCGTGGGTTAAGTGTCGTTAAGATAGGGACACATAATCATTGTTCCTCACCACCAAAAAATTGAGTGGTTTCTTCTAAAGTTTTGTCTCTGATAATGGTTTTAATCAATTTAAACTGGTGTAGACAGAGTAGTCTTTTTGTATGTGGCTTTAATATTTCATTCATTGTAAACCTTGTAACAATTTTTTAATCAGGCATTCACGTTTGAGGTGCTTGAGTACCAATTTTAACTAAATTGTTGGGAGGAGAAAGCAAGGACAAGAGCAAGTTGGAAGAGAGAGAAACTGAGAGCACAAGTTCGCTTGAACTCTTTAGATGTCTCTAGGCAGGGCCAAATAAACAGCTATCAGTGCTTCCTGTGGTGTTGTGTCATTATAATAATTACAGTCTTGAAAGTGAATGTCTGAATAAATTTGAACACCATGGTTCAAGCTATATTCATTTACATTATCTGTTATTTCACAGGTAAGTTCATAGCCAGGATTCCTGATCCAGAGAGCAGTGTGTTTTTCACCTGGGTTGGCACTCAGCAACAAAGCACTCTTTGAATACAGGAGTTCATGAATCTCTATTTAAATTATGTCACAGATGGCACATGTTCCTGTTTCTATGCAGCCCTGTGTGCCAGGAGCTTTATCAGAGAGCCTTAAGTGTTGCATTTATCCTTGTCAATTCCTGCCATGGAAATGTACTTTTTTTTGTGCTAGCCAGTAACTTCTCTGGTATGAAAATGGGAGAGTGCATAAGATCTGTTGCTGGAAGTACATGAAATATTAGTTTGCATGATACTTTTTAATTGCTGTAAAAATGTCTAGCAATTCTGGATTTCAAAGTATTGACCAAATTGTGTATGAATGCAGCTATTTGTAACTGGAGTAAAATTAATGAGAAAGGTACAGTTGTTGCATGGTTTGAGAAAAAATTGTTATTGTTGTCCATATTTTGAAAGGGTCAGTAGAGTTTTGGGTTTGAGTTTATTTTTTTTCTTCCACTATGATCACAATTTTTGCTACAAAACAGCTCTTTTTGTGGTAACATTGGGACAGTTAAGTGTGTGGAGTCCAGTAGATGTGCTTTCAAGGCAGTTTTTTGCTTTACATTGATCTGAAGCTAATACATTTAAAATGTTATTCTTTTTAGCTATTTCTTGACATTCTCCTATTCATTCTTAGCTCTAGGTTGAAGTTCCCTGGCACAGGATGTATACTTCTCCATTAATTCTGGGTAGCCCAATTTGAGAATTTATTTGAGGATTGTTTTCCTTCATAGATGCACCAAGTCTATCATAATCACTGTTTACACACACTCTGGTTGTTTTGGCAGCATTGAACAGATGGTATGAAACACCAACGTTCCCATTTATTGTTGTCAACGTTAATGGCAACTAATAATAGCCTATTAGTGCACAGACTGCCTTCAGCTTTGCCTGAGGCTAAGCAAAATATATATTAACTGCACAAAATGAATGACCAATTTCTTGGGGATCATTGCTTATCTCTGGTATAGTATAAATAGCTCCATTTAAACACAGTGTTACTCTACAGTATGTCAATGTAAATTTCAGACAGCAACACCACAGAATAACCATATCAAAAATAGTTCCTTTATGCCATTGAAGAAGACTGCCCTTACCCTCAGTTCATTGGTACAATGGTATCTGTCAATGCGGCATGTCAGAACATGAAGTTCAATGCTTTTGTCTGCAATTACTGAGCTGGCAGATTTATTTATTTATTTGTTTGTTTGTTTATTTTTCTGGAGTATGTGGTCCAGAAGAGGATACAAACCTCCTCTGCAGAAAGGGTGATCTCCAGATATATCCCTAAAATTACATGGCTTGACATGGATCTGCCTCCCACACTAGGCAGTGTAGTAGAAAGCAGCCCACAGTCCATTTTGTGTCCATATAACCTTCCTCATTGTTGTTCATTCAGTTCTTCTGTTTTCCTTTACAGGATGTCTGTGCAGCTGTGACGTGATGAATTTGACCTCAAGTGCATTTATGCCGTGCCATAATCCATTTTTGAGCCACATTTGACACATCTGCACAGCCATCAACTCTTTTACTTTTAGCTGCTACATGTCAGCTGAGAGCTAGTGTGAAACTTCAGCCATTCCTACAATAACACAACTTTTAACCTTTTTTATTTTGTCAGAACGCTTTGACGAACTTTTAAGTCCGACTTGTTTGGCTCATTCCTGACATCTACTAAGATGTTTTTATGCAATTAGTTACTCTTTCTCTACACCATAGTGACAACCAGTAGGAGAGTACAGGATTCCCAGTGCTGGAGGAGTGTACTGTGAAATGCACACTCATCTTGGAGCCAGATTCCTGCTCAATTTCTTTGGCCGAATTATTTTATGACAGCTGGGTATTAGCTGTAGTTCACAGTGACTTCTTTGAGATTTGTAGGCAAGAAATTAGGGTGTCAGTACAGGCTGAAATACCACTGGTCATGCAGTGTAGCATTAGAGTGCTTGAGATCTGGTCAGGGGATTTTTTTTAATAACATACTTGTCTTTTTAAAAACAAAGCAAGAGGGGGAAAGAAACCACCTGTGGAAAAACGTAATTTTTCCTTTTTGCCCACATAAATTATTGGGAAAATTCTTTCTTAACATCAGTGTATGGGATCAGATTCTATTTGAAACAATACTTTTAATAATAAACATTTTAATCAACAGACTGCAAGGTTGGGATAATAATATTAGCCGTATATCAATAAGTAGAGGTAGTAGAGAAATTAGTAGGTTACAGATCAAAGCTGAGTTTAATGAGCTGGAAACATGTAAGATTATTCTTGTGTAATTCATCTAAGTATTTGGTTTATAGCCTGGGAGCAGTGATCCATTTAACAGAGCTTTGGACTGTCCCTAGATCTCTGGGGATTTTTCATTTTGCTTGCTGGGCAGATGGGTGAGTTTTGGACAAGTCACCTTAGTTCTTTGTACTTCAGATTCAGTATCCTAACAGTATCTGTTAAAGGGATAAAGATAGTTACTAAAAGAAATACTGGAATGGCTGATGCTGGATGAGAAGCACAGCTCTGTGAATGCTATAGTTATGCAGTCATGGAGAGGATTTAGCTAAGGACAAGGCTCTGATTTAATTCATGGTGTGTGTCAATAGACCTACTGTGAATTCACACCTGTTTAAATGAGACTTGAATTTGGCTCTTCATAAAAGTCTTGTGTTTAATGTAAGGAAGTGAGAGCATTGCGATTAATGTTGCTGTTATTTACTGTTATTTTGTAAACAAGTCAGGCATTAAGCTGATCTCTGGCTTTCTCATTTCTCTAGGAAATTATTACCAACAGCTACATTACAATAACAATACATGCTCTGAGAAGTGGGCATGTGACTGCCTCTCTATGCAGGATTGTGTTTGTAATAATGATGGCTGAAGTATATCCATTAGCTCCTGTCCTGTCGCTCTCTATTTACAGTGGTGCAATTAAGAAATTGAATTACTAATTTGCAAGTAGACCCATTAGATCAAATATGTGTAAGTAGCCTTGAAAATATAAAGGTAAATACTGGCCTTAATCCCATTCCCTCTGTGTCATTTAATATTGTTCTCTTCGTTCCTTGTATGCTTTATTTTGCCTTTTTGTTGTGGCGTGGATTGCATTCTGTTTGTACACTCCTGCGTGTCAGATCATTTAAGGCACCTAATAGATTAAGGCAACCTCATCAATAAAATGCAAAAGCCCCCATGGTGAAATTCCTTCAACTTCTTTAGTTTACTTTAGCTTGTCAGATACTTGATTTATGATACTTTCAGATATTTGACAGAAAAGGGCCACTTACCTTCCCTTAATAAAAGACCTCTTTTTTGCTTCTGTTGTGGAGGTTTTTTGATCTTTTAGTGTTTAGATGGTATTTATGTTGGTTGCTTCTGCTGTTGTTTCAAAGAAGTCTCCTCAGTGTGAAAGGAAGTGTGTGAATCCCCGCAGTAACATAGCAATGCCTTTTGGGGAGCATTGCCATATTCACTGACATGGTAACTGCTCTGCTGGAGTTGTTAAGAGTGTAAGATGCTTTTGTTGACCTTAGAGTGGTTCCTTTGGAAATGTTACTGTCTCAAAGGCAGCATGTAAGTTATCTGAATTGCTTTGGATAAGTGTGAGATGCTTCTGTAAGCACTGTAGCATCACCTCAGCTGTAATATCATGCAAGTCTTGAGCTTCTGCCCCCAGTATTTAAGCCATTTATGAAATTGTTTATGTATGGAAATTCAGCTAATGACTTTTTTGTCAGTATTGTGGGAGAAATTCTGCCTTTTAAAATTACCATCTTTATTACTTTTTCTGACTAACAAGGGCATTGCATCTGCATGTCTGCTATTTTAATATTTACAATTTTCATGTGGTATATTAAAATCAGTACACAGTATTAAGACATTCCCTTTTTTGTGGTTCTCTTTTTAGCACAATGAACACTAATTTAGAGACAAATATCAATATTTAGTATCTTACATTAAAGATAATGAAACAGTGTTTAGAACGTAGCAGAAATACTTTATATATTCCATAATCTAAATTACCTTTGCCCACAGCATAGTAAAAACTATCAGTGCATGGGGGGTGGAGGGGGAGGGAGGAAAGCTTGAGGAGAAGAGTCAGGTCTAATTTTTATTCCAGAAATCAGTAAATTGGCATTAGAGCTCAGAAAAAAATCTCTTGGCTTTCCTCCCCAGTGTGATACAGCAAGTATAGTGGATGTGGCTTAAGGAGCCTGCAGCAATATAAATTATCACTCCTTCTTTCCTTTAAATCCTTTTTATTTTCTCAATATTCTGGATATGAACGTAAAGGAAAATTATCTCCAGAAATATTTTACAGTGCAAAAATATGTTGCCGTGATTCTGCAATTCTTGGGACTTCAGTTTATCTAGGCTGCCACAGGCGGGAAAGCTGAGATGGGATAGACAGATAAGTGTCTGCTTTCTGTCGGGGTGCTGCAGTGCAGAAGGGGGAGGATTATCTGACTTCTCATTTCACAATCATTATAAGACCAGGAAAACACTGAACAAAATACATTTTCTCTTGTTAATCACTTACTGTAAATTCTACAGGAGGACATCTCTGGACAAGTGTGTGGCTGGGAACAGTTCCATTCCAAACAGTCAGCATATCTATACTGCTGTTTTGTTTATGTTGTTTTATTAAGTTTACAGTATTCTTAATTTCTCATCTCCTTTGGTTAAATTTTAAAATGTTTTAGAAGATCAGCAGTCTGATTTACAGAAACAACCTATAGTCATATTTTATATGTATGTACTTCACAATTGTTTTGAAATACAATCAGTTTTCCTTACATGTCTTAAAATGTAGGTGTTTCTACCAGTTGGAACCTGTTTTTCATCAAAGTTTTGGATGTTCTGCTTAAAGCTGAAAGTTGAATATCGTTAGTACAAAATAAGGCTAAGGGAAAACTTGTGAACTCTGATCGTGGAAGATTATAGTTAAGGCAGCTAGATAAATGAGATCAAGTTACTCTCATTTGGTTCCTTACACTGGCAGCCAGTATGGTTTTAAATACAAAGAGAACTGGAGCTTTTTTCATCCCCATAGCAAAATGCTTTACAGCTGCCACATCACAGAATGGTTTGGGTTGAAGGGGACCTTGAAGATCGTCTTGTTCCACTCCCTGCCATGGGCAGGGACACCTTCCACTATCCCAGGTTGCTCCAAGCCCTGTCCAGCCTGGCCTTGGACACTGCCAGGGATGGGGCAGCCACATCTTCTCTGGGCACCCTGTGCCAGGGCTTCTCCACCCTCACAGGGAAATAATTCTTCCCAAATCTCCTCTAAACCCACCCTCTGTCAATTTAAAGCCTTTCCCCCTTGTCCTATCATTCCATGCCCTTGTCAAAAGTCCCTCTCCATCTGTCTTGTAGGCTTTTTAGGTACTGGGAGGTGCTCTGAGGTCTCCCCAGAGCCTTCTCTTCTTCAGCCCAAGCCTGTCTCCTTAGCTCCAGCTCTCTGAGCATCTTCATGGCCTCCTCCAGACTTGCCCAAACTGTAATACCGTAAGTGAAATAAAAAGAAGAGATCTAGCAAATGGGTACAGAATGGATACAGAAGTGACAAATACTGACAAATTATCATTTTAGGGTCTAGTGAGGTTTAATCTAAATATTATTTATTCTTGATGATGTGAGATCTAAGAATCTATTGTTGTCCTATGGATGAGAAAGGTTGTTCATTCTTCCTTTCCAACCTTTTTAAATTTTTACCCATTTAATTAATTGTGGGTTAAATTATGTCAGAAGGTATTATCTTACATTTTAAATTTGTTAATATTTCATTTCCTCCTGGGCTTGGGAGGAAGATGAAGATCAGCATAAATCTGTATTATTCAGGGTTACGAATACTAGCATATCCTCATCTTACTAAAGGGGAGTATTAATAGAAGCAAGTAGCTTTCATCTAGAAGAAACATAGTGACCACTTCTCATGGCTGCAGTCTTCATAGTCTTCTAAAAGTGAAAGCTAAACTAAATGTATTAGCCTATTTCTAATTTCTGCAATAGAAAATAGGTTAAGACTGAGAAGTTGTATATGAAATTGGAGTTTATTTTTTCAGAATAAAACAGATTTGAATGCTGCTTGTTTCAACTTGCTTTTATATACAGGGCTTACAAAATGAAATTCAGCATTTTCTATATTAATTTTGTTTATTTAATCATATCTAGCTCTATACCCTCACTTAATACTTTGTAACATGAGCATAAGAGGAAATGTGTATCATTAGCTCTTCTAGAATATGGGTCCAGGAGCACTGAATAATTTCTGCCGGCTGCTTCGTTTCCCTAACAGATGTTTTTGAGTAATATTGTAATCAGATTCACATATTCTGATGACTAATTATATTGCCAGTGTTTTTTTCTTTGTCTTAAATTTCTACCCCAGATGATCTGCAATGTAGATTTTACACCATGTTCCCAGCAGTGACTTTCAGCTGAGCAACACATGTCAGCTTCTGATCATGAGCTGCTGGCCAGGAGCTGTTCTGGCAGCACAGAGGGGCATCACAAACCACGTGTTGTAAAGTTCCTTTGCTTTAGGTGATCCAGAAAGGGAGCTGGGGATGGTCTTTTGATTCCATGAAACCACGTATCCTAAAAGGTATCTATGTGGGAGGAAATACCTGCAAGTGAGGATGGCTTAGGACATCAGGTTAGGACTGTTCAGCTCTATTGCTGGAAAATTTGTTAAAAGGTCTCAAAAGGAGGTAACAAAGGGACAAAAGTTAAGGGTATTTCTAGACTGTGTACTCTTTTAATTATGGTGCATAGCACTCCTCCCTCCCGTTTAATTGAAAGGGTTTTACTAACTTCTTTCACTGTTAGCTTTTAAACTTTTCCCCTCTCTGCCTATAATTACTTTTGAGTAAATGTGTATTATGAACTATTACATACCTTTTATACATACCAAAGTCACAGTAAGTGTTGTTCAGACTTGTCTGCCTTTCTCATTGCTTTGTTCAGCGTCACTGTCAAGTGGATCTTTGGGTTTGAGAATATCCCGTTTGATTAATTTTCCCCCCAAAACAGTGCTTTTGAGACAGCAAACTTTCTTATTGTCCAGTCATGCTAAATTCTTTCTGAGCAAATATTTTTACTGTGGCAGAAGTGGCAGGGTCATAATGCCTGCTTGGAATTTATGGTTTTTTGCATAACTTGGTATAAACATACCTCCAGTTGTACAATCAGAAAGTATCTGATGTAATTTGCTTGAATCTTACTTGAATCTGCTTGAATTGTTGAGTAAGAGAGCTGCTTGCGAGCGGTGCGCTGTCAGTGGGACCTGATGAGTGATGCAGGATTTACAGCTCAGCACTAGAGACTTCTCAGTTATTTTCTTTATGACAAACCAACTTGTGGATGCTTGCAGCTTTTGATTACCATGGAAAGGTTTAGGTTGTGCTGCTGATCACAGATAGGGATGGAACTTTTGCTGTAAAGCGATAAAGCTCCTGGTGAAGGGAAAGTCTCCAAATTTATTTTTATGTACTTGTAAATTTTTGTTGAGGCCAAAAAGTTTCCCAGAACCTTACATAGTTTCCTTTTATAAGGAAGATGATAGTGATATATATTTATAAGGAAGCGTATGTGACTATAAATGAGACTTCACATTTTGTGCCTTTTTCAAAAATCCTCAGCCCTTCTCTCTCCCAGCTCAGAAGTTGTTCCAGTGCTTCTCCAGTGCTTCGATAAAGGAAGGCCTTCCCTCCCATTTTGTGTGGGTTTGTGGGCAGCATGTGCTGGTGAGCATTTGTGAAGGTGGGCACAGTGGCTGCAGGGGCCAGGGCTGCTCTGCCAAAGGCACCAGAGCCCAGATGTATTTCTTCCAGAGTGTCTGTAAGTACTCACCGTTTAGAACTGCAGTTCTTCCTCTGTAACAAGGGGCACTGCCCAAATGCTTTTCTGTGGTGTGCTCAACGTGTCTACAACTATCTTTTATGTCTTTGCCTGTGGAGAAAAACATAATTGAGTCATTCTTCCTGAAGCCTGCGTGGTTTTGTGTTCAGCCAGTACAGTGTTCATTTCAACATTCCTATTGATGGTTGCATTGATTATTTTTATTTTAGCCTGTAATTCTATCTCCAATCTATCTTTTTAACTTTTATAGTTCACTACCTATTGAACAGCAAATTCAGCTATGTTTGGTTGTGTGCGTATTTTTTTCAGAAATATAATCTCCTGAATCCAGATTTCTCAGTAGTAGCTAATAGCCTACAGTACTTGAAAGCTCCTTTTTCTTTTTATAACCTATCTCTTTTCCAATACATTTTCTGATTACTGCACTACAGTTCGATTTTTATTGGATCATTTTAGAGTGTAATAATTCATTTCTGATCCCTAGTACCTCTTGTCCATGTCTGAAGTACTCCACATTATTTCAGTCACTCATTTTTGTTGACATCTTTTCTCTAAAGGCAGTCTTCTGCAATTTCTCTCAAAATATCTTTCTGGCATCACCATTTTAGACTTGTGATATCCAATTTCTTTTTAATACAAAGTCAAATAGAAAGCATTTTCTGTAGTTCACCAGCCAGCTATAGTGGAATTTTTTGAGCTTTCTTCTAGCTATCTTATACATTGCTTGGTGGCTAATAATGGCAAGAACAATACTCGAGCTGTACATGCAATAAAATAAACACATTTGTTTGCAATTGCTTTGCAACTGAAACAGTGCTTTATTAATGTTAAATAAAGAGCCATAATAAGTAGAGTCTAAATCAGCTGAGTTTTTTGCATGAATCTGTATAGAATTATTTGTTCATTCATTGCTTCTATAACAGTTTAGATTGAATTATCTACCTTCTGTTTGGGAAAAAGAAAAAAAAAAAACAACAACACATCCCTTCAGGTTTTGCAGAAAGCTGTCAAATCCTGCAGTTTCAGTTGAGTTTCTCTTTTGGGTTCAGTAAGAGCTCTTGAGATACTGAATCGTGGCCACTCTTATGGCAAGAAGCCTCTGGTAAGAGAAATGGCAGTGAGTTGCCATTTTCAAATGGTTTCAGATTATTTTCTTCCAAAGCTTCAGATTTGTGCAGTCACAAAAAAAATTTAGTTCCTGTCCGTGGACACATGCGGGTGGATCCAGGCTCTGGACAACTGGCAGGGCTCTGGTTGCAGGTTCCCGCTGGGGAAATTTGCATTAGGAGTCACAACATGGAAACAGACCCTCAGCCAGCTTGGAAGGAGGAAGGGCAGGCCACAAAGTGGAGATGTTTGACCATTGGCTTTGCCAGATCAGATCATGTTTGGATGATAATCTTTGACACTTTTCTGTATCACAGAAAACCCACCCACAATCTCCTGCTCCACTATGCCTCTTGTTGCTGCCCTTTCAGTATGTAATGATGGAATTCGAAGTTTTATATGCCGGTGGAAGAGAAATGAAAACAGCAGTCGAGTACTCTTTGGAGTGTAGTTGTCTAACTCAGGTGAACAACATAGCAGCCAAAAAATACATGGCAGAAGCTTTCCATACTGCTGCTTTCCCTCCTTCCTGCTGTAATGTTCTCTGCTTGCTTGCCTGTCTTAAAGACTCCTTATGTCCTTTGAGGACACCAACATATTTTGGTGATGGTGTCAGTAAAGTCCTTGACTGGTAATATTCTGAAGCTTGAATCCTGAATATCAGTGTACTGATAAAGCTGAAAACCCAAGCTTAGTCAAGCGACGAAGTGGAAACCTGAGGTGTCAAATGAATTTTAAAATACATGTATAATTTTTCAAAGCAATTATTCCTAGAGAGCTAGAGGACTTTCTAATACTCCTGAGATGCAGAGAAAGATCTTTTAAAGGTGTGTGTCAACCTGTTCTAGGATGCAAGTTTGGGGGTGGCTGCATTGCTTATTCTGGTAGGTGGCAAATGCACACCTGCTCTTGTCTCGATACAGCTGCTTCATGCAGCAGCTTAAACAGTTTGGGGCCTGGCAATATCTTTATACCTCATGAGTGTGAGTCGTTGTGCTGAAATCCATCACTACACAAATTAAAAAGGTAAGCAGGTAAAAAGTGTGGAATTTGTTTATCTCTGTAAATTTGTTGTTTGGATTTTGGATTGATTTGTACAACTAGTACATCAAAATTTCAGTTAATTTGAAAAGTGAAAATTCCTCAGATTAGAGAATTCCTTCTCTTAGTTTCATGTATTGATCGATGTGCAAATACAAGAAAAGCAAACATCCCAAAAAACAGCTGACTGGGCAGTCAAGCGTTTCCTCCTTTTCATATGAATGATAATTGTATTTGGAGGAGTTCTTCAGCTGGCTTCTGCCCAGCAGCTTGTGTTGGTAATTTCAAATGTGGACCCTTCTTTGGATGCTTCCAATGAGTCACCAGAACAGGAAGAAGACAAACAGGGACAATTCTCTACTATAAGCAGGTCTTTCTTACAGGCTCACTGTTTGGCTGATTTAATTTCTTCTAAAAATATTTACTCTACATGTGTTTTAGAGGGAGTGATCTGAAAACAGATGACAAATATTTTAATGTTGGTTTGGGTTTTTTTCTTATTGGCTATTTTATTCCCTTAAGACTAGCAGAACAGGAAATAACCTTCCACTCATCTAACCTGGTTGATTTTAAATACCTATCAAATTCAGTGGCATTTCTTAACTCGTCATCTTCTAATTAGTTTCTTGACTTTTCTCTTGAATGTAGCTTGTTCTGCTAACATGAGGGCACCCCGGGGATTAGTTACAGACATGCTTCTGGGTCACCTCAGTTCTGTGATAAACTGGTAACTGTGACTGAAATTTATAGTCATCCTAAAAGAAAATATCCCAGACGTAGAAAACCTGGTTTCATTGAGCTGTCATTTCAGAGGCTGAAACATGACAAACTGTAGTGGAAGTATAGAGAAAGCCGTAGTTACTCCCATTCTGCTGGGTGGAATTTAAAGCTTTTGGAAATTCTCTGTGTTCATTACTCCAGATTGCCTCTTCTTTGCAGGTTGTCTAGTATTGCTAGAAATGCTTACCTGTGTTCAGAATATGCAATGAAGTTTTATCAGTTAATGAAATAGTAGGAAAAATGCAAAAAATAAGCCTAATAAGAATAACACATAGAGACAGGACATAAGCAAAGACTTAGGTAACTGTGTTAACCTTATCAGCTGGCAGTTTTCTGATCTCCCAAACAATGCTTCCAGGCAGAGATTTTTATTATTTGCATTAGAAGAAAGCTAATAGATTCTCATAAAAATAAGACTAATGTTACTTCACATTATACAGATACAGTTAAAAGATGAGCCAGTCCTCTGAAGAGCCCAAATTATATAGTTACGTTTTTTTATATATTGATTATTTTATCTCTTATCTTCCACAGGTTCATTCTAAGCCTCATGTAATATGCATAAAGCTCTTCAATAAAGAATTTTGCTATTAACTGGGAAGAACTTCTTTATTATTCTTATCTGTTTTTCAGGTGGTATCAGGTCAGACTTTGCACAACTGTTTAGTCTCTGCAGAAGAAAGCTTTTATTGTGTCAAGGATAATTGTTTTTTATATTTTTAATTTATTGAAACCTTTGTTTCCCACATAGTATTTTGTATTGCATAGAAGTAGTAGCAGTTGAAACAGGGAAGTGAAACTGACCATTAAAAGGGGTACTTGCTGCCTTTATTGCAGTTGCCTATGTTTTGAAACATTAATTGCCAAATATACTTAAATATAGTATTTTCAATTTTTAAATTATAAAAACTGTAGTTGTTTATTGCAGTATTAAAATTTAGCTGGTTGGGCTTTTAATATCTGAAATGTGGGGATTAAAGCATGACACAGTGTTAGGGACATAAAAATCTTAATGAGAAACTGTCATGAAAGGTGTCAGAAATGTGATTCTTACCTGATATTTAAACTGCAGACGTTAAAACATCATCCCTGACACGCAAGTCAGTACTGAACATTTCAAAGATCCAGACGGATACACAGCAAATTGAATGAAATTCAGTGTGGGGGATAGTAACCAAATATAAAATATTTAATAGGAGCTACTTCGGAAAGCAGTAATGCTGAAAGGGACCTTAAGGGCCAGTAAATTAGATAAATGGAGCCAACAAGTCAAATGGTACCTTGGGCTGCATGTGTACATGTGTCTTGTCAAGGAACTATGAAATATAGCAGCTGTCACTAAGACTTCTCTGACGAGTCGCTTCTGAGCTTTTCAACACCACGGACGTGTAAAATCAAAGAATCTGAGTTGTGCAAAATGCAGTTGTGTCTTTGAGATTTGTTATTCAAGGAAAGGGTTTTTTTAAATGCCTGAATCTGTAGAGAAAGTCTTTAAGTTGTTACTCAGATAATTGAAACAAGTACGGGGTGCAGGGAGGGAGGAGCTCTCTAGGTCCCTGACATCCCGGGTGATGCTGTCATCACCAGGAGCGCAGTGCAGAATATGCAGCAGAACTCTCTGCTGGCAGACACAGACCCAGCAGTGCTGGTTCAGGAGCTGTAACTGCCAGTCTGAGGAATTTAAATATGAAATCAGAGACAATTCCTAAACAGCGTAGTCATTCAACATGGGAATAATTTGCCGAGGGACTCTTAAGTCCTTAGTACTTGGAGCCCTTGTGCTGTGAGGGTTAATGTGAGGGTCACTGGTTGAAACTTCTGACTGTGAAGGTGATCAGACTGGATGGGTGCATTGGCTCTTTCTTTGTTTCTGTAAACCTCTTATGTTTCTACTGACTTGAATTTTTCCAACTTGCCTATTTTAGAGTATTATGAAGCAATAAATGAAGTGGTAGAGGTTTTGTGGCTGCAATTGTTTAAAACCAGCCAACACATTTGAGTATATACTACAGAGGACATAACAAGCATGTGATTATTGATTGCTGTTCTTCATCAGTTTGTAGTCAAAGGAAATAACCCAATAGATCTTTCCATCTCTGACTTGTGTGTATTGTCTATAGATGTAACAGCTGCCCTAAACATTTGGCAACTGGCCCAAGCCCGAAAATTAACACTAAAAATAATTTTGTATAAGCTAATAAGGACAAAGGCCATTCAATTTCTTGTTTATGCAGAAAGCTTATTGAATCTGAAGATGATACATCTGGGAACAAGCTGGTGGAATCCATTTGTAAAATAATAATGCCTACACATCACAGAAGGACTTGTGCAATCATCAGTTAGTCATTAAATAAAGGGGATTTTTGGTAGAATACAGGTCAAGATATTTATCTTTGGCAACCCAAACAGACAAATGTTTATTAAAGATTTAAGCAAAGAAATTGAAGAAATCTACATCTAATCAAACTGTGCCAACATTAAATGAGAACCTTCCTTTTATTATTGTACTGCACTGCTGTTGTGCCCGACAAGGTGTTAATCACAGCTTCTTTGTCTCCTGTATAGTTTGCACTTCATATTCCAGGTGTAGCAGGGTCTGTTTCTTTTAAAGTTTTTCATCTATTCCAGTGCATTGGCTTTTCTGCCTCAGTTGGAGTTTGTAGTCTTTTGATGGGTCCAGACAGATCTAATTTTTCGGTTCCTAGAGCTCTTGATTAAGGGTGGACACTGCTAATTAATCCACTTTGCATTTTGAGTGGCTGACCTGCAAAGTCTCTGTCAGTGCAGTGTGTCTTACCTGTATATTTCATCTCCTCTGTTAGAAGCAGGCTTTGCTGAATACTACCTCTGGAAAATTTTGAACTGGGGATGTGGTATATCTCTTGAGCATTGTCTGTATGTCTTGCCAAATGCTTGACATGGAAACTGAAGTAAGACCTGGGGAAGTACAGGCTGGTCAGTTTCCCTTCGATGCTAGGCAAGATCAGGGAGCAAATCCTCCTGGAAACCGTGCTAAGGCACATGGAAAATGAGGTGATTGGTGATAGCCAACATCACTTCACGAAGGGAAAGTCATGCCTGACAAGTTTGATGGCCTTTCAAGACAGGGTTACAGTGTTGGTGGATAAGGGAGAAACATTTGACGTGATCTACCTGGAACTGTGCAAAGTGTTTGACATTGTCCTCAAGACATCCTTGTCTCTACACTGGAGAGCCATGGATTTGATAGATGGACCACTTGGGTGGATGGCTGGACTCAAAGAGTTGTGGTCAACATCTCAATGCCCAAGTGGAGGCCAGTGAGGAGTGAGTGACATTCCTTGGGTCAGAAATGGAACCAGTGCAGTTTAACATCTTTGCTGTGACGTGGACACAAGTGGGATCCACACGTGATCCCAATTGGGATCAAGGGCACCCTCAGCAGGTTTGCCAGTGACACTGAGCTGTGGGGTGTGGGCGATGACGTAGGGAAGGGATGCCATCCAGAGGGACCTGGGTAGGCTGGAGAGGTGAGTCTGCACAAACCTCATGCAATTTGACAAGACTGAGTGCAAAGTCATGCACCTGGTTTGAGGCAATCCTTAACTAAAAATTAATGTGAGGAGAATTCTTCTTGTCTGAACCTTGCAGACTGTTTCTTTAGAATAGAACTAACAGTGATTTTCTTATCCATGGGCTGGAATGTGAGTATTTTGAGACCATTGGAAAAAGTTAAATCGCTTTGAAACCAATGTAAATCAGGTGCTGTCATTGTTCATTGAGAACCAGAGAAACTGGACATAAATTTTAATATAAAACAGTATATTAACTTTACTACAATAGATCATTGTTTTTAAATACATTTACAAAAGCATTTGGAGTGTGTAAAACGCTGCCTTCCCTTTTATTATGTATTGCAGTTGTGTGCTACTCTTCTTTTGTGACTGCTGCATCTAGTGAGGCAGAGGAATGTAAAGAAGGCATTTTATTATCTCACACTGGAGCATTACACTTCATGACTGCCCTATCAACATTAAGGCATAGGAAACAATGACCCTTGGCCTAGAATTTTTTTTAACAAGGTCCAGAATTCAAGTTATATGTCAGTCTGGTTTTGTTTTAAAAGCACAGCGAGTGAATGTGACTGCAGCGAGCTCCAACAGCAGTGTGTTCTGTGAGCTGGCAATTACAGGGCATCCGAGCAGCTCAGTCCAGCTCAGCACTGGTGGCAAAGCCCAGTCACAATTTGTTTTGTTTAAAAAAGTAGCAGTACTTTTATTTGGCTTCTGACTGTTTCCTTGGGCAAAAACATTTGTTTGAACTTTGAGTTTTACCTGAGGAAGGGGTGCATTTTTTGACATTCGTTGAGCCAGTTGCCAGAATAGGAACAGAATGTGATCTTGTGCTCTAGCAGTTCTAAAATTCAAGCACTTTGCTGGCATCATCAGACTTAGTTCTGCTATCTCATTATGAATTAACCTATAAGTGCTAATAATAGCTCATGGCAAAGGCACTCATTATGTGTAAGTACATGTGACTAAATTAATTTAATTATTGCTATCATTTACATGCTGACTAATCCATACATTTTATGAATGAGAAGGTTTCAGCCCTGCTGTATAAACCCATTTATATGGGAGCAGAATTTGCTTCATCATGTTGTTACAGCAAATACTGAAATCTCTACCTTTATTTTTCATATAGGCAAAGATCACAGAGAAGTGAGCAGGGGAATGAAATAAAAATGTGTGTGTATTGTGTATATTACTATGCAATGAAATTAAACAGAACATGTTCCCAAGGAAGTTGGAATAGTGATCTTCTGTATTGTGAACAGAAATGTGCCAAGGGAAAGAGGTCCGGAACAAAGGAAACTCATGTTCCTATGTTCCTTAGTTAGTATAAACATTCACTGGGAAATTAAAGGCTTCTAGCAAAGAGAATTTAACAGTGTGTTGCCATCTCTGTTAAACTTGAATCTTCACAGCCTTCCGAATATCATTGTGTGCCTACAGGTGCATTTTCAGTGTTGTTTAATTTTTCATGTGAAACAATGCTGCTTTTCTTTATTTATTCTCATTCTCTTATGGTAATGATCATTAGTCTAACAACATCAAATCTAGTTACCAAAAATATTTCTAGTGTCAGAATTAAAGGTCTGTATGCATATACATTGTGTTACAGACACTGACTTCATTTTCTGCCTGTGACCTCTCCCTCGGGTCATTTTGAGTCCACAGAAGACTGTGCCACCATGATGACAAACTATTTGATGTTTTAGTTCATTTTAATTGTTCAGTGTATAATCTTAAGCCGTATATATTACCACTATTAAAACTTTGTTCTTACAGTAGTATTAAATTCTTATTGGCAATTCTGTGGTGCTCATCACTATGATATTCTAATACTTCATATATGTTTATGTATTTCTCTGGGAAACAGTGGGGGGTATTTACCTCCATTTTATGGGTCGGGATTCACATACAGATAAATTAAGGGAAAAATAGCTGCTAAACTTGGGCATCTAGTTTGAACTGCTCAAAACCTGATTTTTTTTTAGAATACTTCAAATACTAACTTCAAATATAAGTGCAATATATGACTAAGAATAGCTCTCACTGATTTAAGTTACAACTCTGTAGATTTATAGAAAAAGCAAAATAAGTGTAATTATCATCTGGCATCAGTTGGGTTTGAGCAGTTTCTGACATCTAGATTCAAATATTACCATTTACTCTACTTGAGCTGGCAAATGTTTGATAGCAGTAGGAAGCTGTCATCTTCTCTTTGAAACCAACAGTGAAAGGAAAAGAAATCTATGTATTGCTGTTGGGTTTCACAAATGTTAACTGACAGGTTTTTGTTGGGGTTCTTTTTGTTTGTTTGGGGGTTTTTGGTGGGTTTTTTTGTTTGTTTTGTGGGGTTGGTTTGGTTTGGTTTTTTTTTTCTTTGCTCCTTTCCTTGAAGTTGGCATCACGTTCTTTCCCTGGTCTTGTCCCATGCACTTTCTTTCCAAGCCTGAGTTTTGCCCCAGAGCTTTTCTTTTACTTAATTTCTTCCTTACTTAATTTCTTCCTTATGGACTTTGCATTCAGATTCTAGTCATCACAGCAGTATTCAAGGGATCTGATGTCACTGGTTCTGCTCAAATTGTTCTTGCATGTTCCCCCTTTCTCTCCTTTTCCATTTATTCTGTTTTAATGACTTCCCCCTCACCCCTTGTTTCTGTTTATCTGGTTTCTGTCCAGATGGTTTCATCATATCTTCTCTCTTCTGTGGTAGTTTCCATCAGCTGTCTGTCTTCTCCACCATGCTTAAGTGCCTTTGAGCAGAGGTCTTTGGGAGTGCAGAAGGAGGAATCCTCTGTCAGGCTCGTTCCCTAGTGCTGTCCTGGCTGGATGAGTACAGGGAGCAGCGAGAGCAGAGACCTCAGCACTGTAGCCCTGGGCTGAAGTCTCCTCAGCCTCTCCACAATGTGGTGTGAGCATTTTCTGGTTACCCAGAGGCCTCTGAGGACTTGAGTGCATTCAGTTGGGATGCAAGACTGACATAAAGGCTAATGCTACCACAACTTGCAAATCTCCTGTTCCAGCAACAGCTGGGGGCCCTGGAGCATTTCAGAGGAACAGTCTCCAGTGACATATGTAAAACACATCGTCCCTAATATCATCCTCAGAGATGTCCAGGTGAATCCAAATAACCCTCCTGCTTCCCTGAACACCCTGAGGTAGGGACTTGGTATGAGAGGTTCATTCCAAATGGTTAAAATTTCAGAAAAACAACCAAATGTCATATTACAGTAAGGAATGTGTTAAGAAGATTAGACAAATAGGTTAAGTGATAATCCAGCTTCCTACAACTTTCCCCTGAAGATAATGCTTTCAAAACTACTTCACTTTTTGAAGTTCTGTAACGCTAAGCTAGTGCTCCCTACCCTTGCTCTCCATAACATTCAGAGCCTGTTGTAGTCTTGCTTTGTAAATCCATACACTGGTTAATGTAATTTCTGCACGCAGTAGGTAATAGTTGATTGACAGCATTAAAAATATATGTATGCACACATATAGATCTCAGCTCAGTGAGAGATGTGATGCGTGGCCTGAAGGTTTTTTAGTTTACAGGTAATGTGATGGTTGTTTCCCGATTTTCAGCTGTGTAGTGATTATCATGCTATAATTTCAGTTTAAAAAAATAGCCAGTGAACAGTCATATTGCAGTGCTTTACATAAGTGTCTCATTCTTGCAATATTCCAGTAGCCTAAACACATTCACCAAGAAGTCAGTGTGATTGTATACCAAATAATTCACCTGCTCTGCTGGAGAGTTGGGACAAATCCTGCCCTGTATCGCCTGGTTTCTGTATGAAACATTATCTAGAGTTTACTGAAGAGTTCTGTTTTATTAATGGGTGTGGATGACACACATAATCTAACCAGGGAATATGAATCGTTCGTTTGAATTGCTCTCATTTGGTCTGATACACATTTGATGGTTTGAGAAGTGCAGTATTCCAGGGAACCTGTCCTAACAGTTGGGGTGAAACAAAAAAAAAGTCCATTCCTGGTGGAATCAACTTTATTTAGGAGCACTAACAAGAGTGGTATCCTATAAAAGAATGCAAAATTCTGAATTTTAATTTCTATTGCTAAGATGTCCGGATTTATCTGTAGTTCTGTTGCAGCATGTCTCACCCTAGTTCCTTTCTGAAAGTGTGATTGAGCCAAATCCATTTTTCCATGCAGCATCATGCATAAGTTGCAAGAAATGCTGTGCCCTAACCTATGCTTATTTACACTGATGTCCTTGAAAAATATGCATTTAATGAATATAAATGTAATTATTCCCAAGAGTACAAGTATTTGTTTATGCTGCTGGTTGTGCTTCCTATAGAAAGCACTATTTTTGCTAATAATTACTTTAAGGTTAATATTTCCAATTACTTTGAATTATTTATGAAATTAAGCATGTGCTGCCACTTAGTGACCAGACAAATTGAGAAAACATCCTTGATCTTCAGTTTTATTGGTTGAGTTATGCTCTTAGAAAGTGAAAATCCCACATTCTCTGTGTTTTGTGGTTACTAAAAGCTACAAACTGATACTGAAAGGAACAAGATTTTGCCTCTGCAGATTTTAGTGTACTTCTAAAGGCTTAGCTGGGGTTCACCTCTGCTGTTCTGCAGTGCCTTGGCCCACAGCCATGGTCCAAGTGGGATAAGAGACCCATTGCCACATTTCCTCCTCTGAAAAGCGACACCATGGAGAAATTTGTTCTCCTCCTGTTTGTTATGTCTCTTCTTCATCTCCATGCTTTGAGAAAGGAAAATCTCCTCTTTGTATTTCTATCTAGGGCCTTCTGTCATCCCTAAATCTACTCACTTCCTCTGCCACACTTTAGGGTAAGAAAGATTCTCCTATTTCACACTTAGATTTTGTTTATCTGTGGTTTTAAACTGTTTCCTGACACTTTTCCTCAAGAGGAATGTAGTTTCTGAACATAGACCAAAGTGTGGGCTCTTGACATCTTTGCGTTCCTCTAGAATAGGAAACTCAAACTCAGCAGATGTAGTGCTTTCCTTCCATCCTTCACAGCTCTCTGAGCTAACAGGTTTGTGGTGGCCCTTCAATCCTTTCAGTTTATACTTTTTTCCTCTGTTTTTTAGGCTTCTGAAATACTTTATAAGAGATGTATTGCAAGAAGTGTTCAGTATGCTGTTCCTCTAGAGGGTCTCATCCTCAGGAGTCTTCAGATCACTTTGAAGCCTTCCTAGAGGTCACACATGATGCATTAATAATGCCAAAGAAGGGCAGATGAGGCTACCAGCAAGCCTGTCTATACCACCATTATTAGTTTTAGGACTTTGTGCCAGTAAAACTAACAGAGGGGAAAAAAATCCATAAATAGAAGCAGAATTTCTGCAGCCTTCCTCTACTTGAGGATTTTTCCTAGGGTATTAAAGTAAAAGAAACCCAGTATTCTAGTCCTGTCATAGAGGTAGTTTTATAAGCTGTTATGAAATTCTTGCTTTTTTAACACTTGCAGGGGACAATGATTGACTGCTTGGCTTAGAGGGCAGACTGGCTTCCAGGTTAAGAGGGAAGAAGATACTGGACTTGAGAAAATCTGATGATCTTCACTAAGAACCATGTATTTCATTTATAAACCAGATTCAAGTATTTTAAATTAGTAAAAGTTAATCATTGAAAAGCCTAATTCATTAGAAGCAAAACTGTTCAGCTCAGGGATATTAACATCCTTATATTGGCTTTATGTTAATTAAGAAGTATAAAATTCTTTCTTCACTTGGATACTAATTTTAAATACTACTACTCTGTTTTTGTGTATAGGAAAAACATCTGTCTTCATGGAGAAGCTTTAGAAAATAAGATCCTGTCACTAAATTGTTATTTCAGAAATTGTGGCAATGTCCCACTGAACACCTTTAAATAATCCAGGAATTGTTCAGTTCTGTATCATATGGCTTGAGAGCATTGACACAGAAGTGGAGGAGTAGCCTCAACTCCGCCTTGGCTGCCTGTGGTTAACCCCAAGCTGCTCAGTTGTGTGTAGGTGCCTCCTCCAGATCAGAAATACACTTTTCACTGGCGTAATGCAG
This sequence comes from Pachycephala philippinensis, assembly GCA_013397055.1. Lineage (NCBI taxonomy): Eukaryota > Metazoa > Chordata > Aves > Passeriformes > Pachycephala > Pachycephala philippinensis. The sequence goes on along the minus strand of VWZT01011558.1, from coordinate 330,068 downwards.
TGGCCTCAAGCAGCATGAACTGTGGTGATGTGTCGTGAGAAGGTGACAGAGGAAACGGGGACAAAAGGACGATGTACAATGAAATAAAGATGCACTTTAAAGCTGAGAGAGAGAGATGGAGATTACCCAGAAACAAATCGTGGTGGAAAGAAGAAAGAGGGGGGAAATAGAGGGATTCTTTAAAAAATTAATAAATAAAAAAGGCGTACATGCAATCTCTGTAACTGTGGAAGGAGGTTGCTAAGAGAAACTTCGTGTGACGAGCATGTAGCTGGTGGAAGCCAGGCTTAAAAAAGAATAATGAGGTCCTGAAGATGTTGTAGGAAACAACATACTCTCATGCTGTGCACTTTGAATCCTAGATAAGCTATTGAAGTGATTTGTTCTTTTTCCATGGATGAAACATGTAGGAAATGTTTTTATTCCATCCAGTAGTGAATGCAGTCCCATCAAATAACCTCCTTAAACAGCAGTTTCCCTGAGCTGACACCTGTCTCAGTATCCACAAGCATGCTTAAAAATGCTGCCAGAAAAAGAGAAATATATTATTAACGTGGTTCTCACGGAGCATCCTTCCAAATGGGTGACGTAAGGTCAGGACATAAGAATGTCTTGCTGCATTAGAAAGTGCAATACCTCCATTTTGCTTTAGCACAATTCTACAGTGAAATAGTTAATAAGGGATCTTGGCATTTAAGTGCTCATAATCAGCCATCCAAGTTTCCTGTCAGAAACTACAACAGGCAATGAGGGTGCCCTGGTTGTCAGAGTCCACCCAGGCCAGCTCTAAGCAGAGCACAGAGGGCATCAGCCGGACACACCCTGAGGCACCTTTCATGATGTCTGCAAAGTTTATTCTTTCTTTAAAACATTTGTCAGGAAATAGAGCCTATTTCAAACTCAAAGTGCAATGTATTGTATTTGTGGAAGGTAGAAAAGATGGCTGAATCATAACATTATGAATTTCATATGTTCTCTTGTTTCATGGATTGCAGGAGATTTTTTTTCCCATTCCTGGCTGTTTGCCCAGAATGACAAAAATACATAGTGAGATGATTAAATAAAAAGAAGTCTTCTTGTTTTAAAATACTTTCTTTCTGAAACCATTTCTACACAAGAGTCCCTGTCTTCCCAGCTCACACTCAAAGCTGGGATTGACTTCAGTGACTGTACTGATAGGAGGAAACTCTTTACAGGATGGGTCCTCCTATTTCTTTACACGTTTGCATTGGGAATGGGATAGTAGAGAAGAGTCAGCAGGAAAAGAATGTACAACTGCCCTTGGTAGTTCTTCATGGTTCCAATTCAGTCAGCCTGTATTCCACAGTCTATAGCTCAATTAAATTAAGTTTCTTTTCTTGCCTTTTTTTTTGTAAACTCAGTCTGAGGTTGAAAAACTAAATGCATAGGTATGTGCCAGATGACTTCTATGTTTTCACTTCAATTTTATTTTTTTAATTCCATTTTGAGTACAGTGGGCATGATTAGAAGTCAGTTCCTATGTGTTTGCAGGTTTTGCACTGGAAGCACTGCAGGGGTGGGAAGGGCACTGTTCCTTATATTACTCTGAAGCTGTTCTTTCATCCCTCTTAAAATGCACTCAAACCATAAATCACCCTGACTGCCCCCAACCTGCCATCTCTGATGGCCTGGTGAGCCTGCCTCTGCTCAAAATCAGAACTGACCTATACAAAAAAATCGTTCTTTTTCTCTGCTAATTCTCAGTGCAGAACCCTGAACTAGTTCACAATGCAGTTGTACAGGGGGGGGCCAAGCCAGGTGAAGTAACCAGAGGAGGTTGAGCGGAATTGTGGTTTCTCCAACTTTTCTCTCACACATTAAATTAATTTACAGTATTCAGGTTGTCTGCAGGTTTATTAATTGACATGTGATCAGTGAAGACCTGCTGATGGATAATGAAAAGTTGTCAGGGAATTAAAAAAAAAATCCAGTTGTAGCAAATGGGCTTGTAAAATCACATTTGGAAAGCCCACTAGATCTTGTTTTCAACAAGTTTTGTCTTCCATTTAATTGTTTTGATTACTATCTCAATTTATTTGTATTCTAGCACAGCTAATGAAATTATAAACTCTTGCATCACAGGAAAGGCTGACTCTCAACAGATTTTCGAAGTATAAAAGGCTGCAAGCTCAATTTTGCAACGTTAGTCTTTCCTTCACTTTTCCCATACTGATGGTTTTCTGTTCATGGTAATACACTGTGAGTCAGAGGACGGTTCTGAAGCTCATGCAGCACCTTCTGGCTTGACCATGTTCCTTGCTTAATAACTTCTTTTTACCCTTAAAAAAAAGGTTCTTCACACTGCTGTGTTACCATTTCTCAGATCAGCTTATTTGTTTGGATTCCATTTGGATTTTGAGAGGTGTAGAGGCAAGATCTAGCCTAATATGCTCAGGCTCTTCATATAAGTTGGGCCTTGCCCATCAGTTCAAACTTGTTTGTCATGTCTATATTCATGTAAGTTTAGTTTTCATGACTGGAACAGAAAAGAAGAGATCAACTTACTTTTATTTGTGTTTTATGCTCAGTGGTTACTTTCATTGATGCTCTCTTCCTTTCTCCTCCTCCACATTTCTGCTATGGCTGAAGGCTTGGGAATGGCTGGTGGAGATTGACTGCTTAGTACCAGTTTCCCCAGTAGCACTGCGATAGTTTCTAGACACTCGGGAAGGTGAGAACAGCCTCTGTGACTTTTCACTGCCATGAGAGATCCTCAAGCTCAGCTAGCATAAGGTCACAATTCTGCAGAATTATTTTAAAAGGTCAGTTGAGAAAAAAATCCTCTTTTCTCTTAGAATACTGATAAATATCCTGTGATTTTGTTCTCAGTTAAACTGATGATAAAAGAATGGCAGATTCTGCTGAGTGAGTTGATCCATGTCCAGTTGTATCCACAATATATTTGTAAAATAACCGTATTCCTTTGCAAACATATTTCTGATCTCAGTGGGGAGAGAGGCCTCGGTGATCTTATCAAGGGTACTCCTGGGAATTCAGCCCTACAGCTGGGTTTCATATCTTTTATTTTCTCCTTTGTTTTCCTTCCAAGAATCACCAAATGCCACAGCTAGTGCCTGCCCGAGAAAGGCCTCTCCCCGCTGCTGGTGGTGATGCCATTGGATCTCATTTAGTATTTAGGCTCAGTCAGCAGAGCTGGAGCTTTACAAATTGACATTTGCATCATTTTCTTCTGTGTTTGTGTGTGGTGATCTTTTAAATCCACAACAATAGACAATACAGGAAAATCTTTCCCACTAGGCTTTGCAGTTCTGTTACTGGGTTGTGAAATCTCATTTTCTTCTGCAGCATCTAATTCAAAGACGTGATAGAACTGACTCCTAATAACTTCTTAGATTAATATTTTTCCTAATAGTTCTACTAACTAAAAAATATATCTAACAGTCTGTCAAGGCACATAAGACATGTTCTTCATACCCTTTGAGTACAACAGAAAATCTGAGTGTAGAAGACATCTCCTTATCTCTCCGTCTGTGTTCATAAATGTGTGGGGGTTTTTCTGGTTTGTTTTTTTTCCATGTAAACTAGTACATTTGAGCGGAGCAGCTTCAGCCTCCAGTTTACCTTTAATAGTAATGATCAGCAAAAAATTTGATTCTTATAAAAGACAGTCTTGAAATAAATTTCCTTGGGCAGTATTGCTGGGATTGGTGTGATGTCCCCAGCCACACCATCCCCTCAAAATTCCTGTTTGCTGTCGTGTTCCTGTTATAATCGATTCAATTATCCAGAGCTGCTTTATTTAATTTCCTCATGCCTGTTTTGTTTTGGGGTTTGGGGAAGAGTATGGAGAGGGGGGCGTGTGAAGCGTTTCCTCTGTGGTCCCCAGAGCATGTGTGGGAGTGGGGAGAGCTGAGACAAGTTCTCCAGATGTGCTCGGAGCACTGCCAGCTCTTCCCTTACCTCCACAGAACGTGACAGCTCTCAAATGCAAATCATTCTACTGTAGAAGCATGAAACCCTCTCTGATCCGCGTGTGTCTCATACGATACATAGGTGCCTCAGAAGTATTGGGCTATGGCAAAGAAAATCGTATTAATAAGAAGAAAGTTACCTCAAACCTTATTAATAAACATAATTGAAAAAATGCATATTAAATTCAAAAGTCAGGTTGAAATGTCAGACAAGGATTTCTCGTGATATTTACTGATGCAAGCTTTATTTCCTGAATCACTGAAGTGAGAGAAAGGGTAATTAAAGGTACAACTGTAAAAACATCAATGACTAACATATCACAAGAGGAAAATGTGGGCTCTTCAAAATGGAAAAATCTTACCCATGCAGCATGACTTAGATGACAATATAATAGGTGTACTGGTTGTTTACTGGTTGATAGCCGTTATTTCTAAATGCTAACCTAATTTTTAAAGATTTGCGTTTACAGGAAGTGGTGGGCTTCAGGATGACAACAGGCAGAGTTAAATCACTATGGTGTTATTAATTGAATACCGTTTTCTTCAAAATCTGGACTTCTAGAATCATAATCCTCCAAAGAGCCAAAGCAAGAACCTGTGTGTTTGGGATTTTTTATTTTTAATATTACAGGATATGCATTTATCTATTAACTCTTCCTGTGTAGGATCTTTCTCCGTACTCCATCAGTTCTTGCAGAGTTGAGGACACATATTTGGTGTTTTAAGTTGAGTTGTGTTTTTTTTATTATATTAGAAGATTCTCATGTAAAGAAGGCAAAGACCATCGTTTTCTTTTCCAAATGTAAATCTACTTTAATTAACGTGAATGAGAAAAACTGCCGTCAGATTTAAAGAAAAGGAACTGACTTCCTCTGTCAAGTATCACTTGGGAAAATAAGTAGAGGTGCTTCAGGGTATAAAACAACTGCCAGCAAGTTTGGTTGTTTATGGAGAGGAGGGAGATGAAGAGAATTTCTAATAAAGTGTTTTCTTCTCAGTGAAGGAAAACTGATAGCTTCAAACCAGTTAGTTCAAAAGTTGGTTCAGTATTAAAATTGTAGTTTTCTGATTGTCGAATTTAAGTCAATGTAAAGACCATTGCAAGCTCTGGTTTCCTTTGGGAAAGAAGCTACATCAGCACTTGTATTTGCTGATCTATGTTACAAATCAGTATTTTAGTAACCATAAGTACAATACAATTTTAGCTTTCACCAAAAGAATTCTTTAAAATGAGTTGTGATTTTTAAAATACAAATAAATAAGAGAGCCATAACTTAAATTGACAAAAAGTGAGAAATTAAGTTCAAATACTAAATCTTTACTTAATTGTCCCTATAAATGAATTCTCTCCTATAAAATCTGGTATTGTCAGATGTGAGTTACAAAGTCATTTGTTATAGAATGTCAGCCTTAACTGTAATGAATGTTTTGTCATTCTGTTTCACACTCTTGAGTGCTTAAATCACTATTTATTTTCAGATTTATCTTTCTTTATTGATTTTTCACAAACATTACTATTTTTTTCTATGTCAATTAGACAGTAAATAAAGTATAGCCTCTCATCTCGCATTAAATCTTTTCCCCCGAAACGTAAAATATAATGGGAAAAACACACCTTTAGGAATGCCTCTTACATTCCGCTGCAGACTTAGATTTTTCTTCCTGAACTCTCATAAAGTTGTTTTTTTTCCCTGGTGGATGGATAGGGCTCTGAATTTCACAAAGATTGCATTTCATATCTTCTGCTGGTGTTTCTAAATACTGTTACTAAAAAGCCAAGCAGGTTTAAAAGGGGGGGTTGTCAACAATTTAATTATTGCGTGCATAGCATGGTGTTTACATGTGTTTAATATGTGCACTTATTTGTACAAAGCTTGATACTAGACTTGGGCTGAGAAATAGATTTAGGGATGAGTCTTTTCTGCTTCTCACAGAAGCAGAATGTGATAAGTGATTTGTTTTGTTCACTGTCATCTAGTGTTTCTATACTTCTTTTCTATCCACATGTTCTAGAACTGATTGTATGTGTCTGTGGGCATATCAGGTTCATTATTTTGGTTATTTCTAGCAATTATTCAGTAGTGGGACAAATGGTGTAAGAGATAACTGGAGGAAAAGGTAGTATGAAAAGAGATTCTTTTTCTTTTTTCTGAAATATGTGTCTATGTACATGAACATTCACTGTTTTATTGTGTTACATGGCAATGGTGTTGAATAACTTTCCTACCATTAAATTATTGGGAAACTTACTGGTGTAAAGATTGTGTCATGGTTAGTGGAAAGCTTTGATTGGCATGAGCTGGGGTAGGTTTGTTACTTGGGAGAGGAAAGAGAGCTGATTTCAACATCAGTTTACACCACAGGAGGAATTATAGAGGCATGCAAGGGCCAGTGGAGCTGTTGGGGGTGTGTGCACAGAAGAGGTCTTGGCTCATCCTGCAATACCCCAGGTGTTTGCTGAGACACCATTCTTCTGAGAGCATAATTCCTCTGTCATTTCATTGGAGAGAGATGCAGCTCTACAATTTGACTGAACTCGTAAGTGTCCTTCAGAAAACCATGCATAGTGAATTCAGTGACCTTTTTCTGGCTAATAGGCTAAATTTGTATAAGCTGTTTTTGACTTCAGGGAAACTTAGGTCTTATGAAATTTTCTTTTATTCCATTTTGTACAATATTAAAAATAGATTAAATTTTATTGTTCTGAACGCGTTTTAATTAAATGAGCTGAGTTTCATTAGATGCAGATTTATTTTCTGACATATAAATGATCTCTGCATGTCAGTAATAGAAGCTTGGTGTGGTTTGTTCTTGGCAAACAGTGCATTCAATGGATTTAGCTTTTCTGCATAATTTTTCTGAGAATATCATATAGGACAATAGTAATTTGGTGTATAGTAATGTTTAGGAGTTTTCTAATTAGAACATTAAAATAAACCCAGTAGTTGAATATTTTCTTAAACAATGTTAAATTAGCAACATACAGCTAATTATGTTGTGTTTCTGTTCAAGAGGATATTACTAAGTTTCTGAAACAAAGCAGAACTAAAAATTAAGTCTCAAATAAATATTTCCTGAACATACTTACTACAAAAAAACCCAGAATTATTAGGAAGTCTGAATGGATAGCCAGAAGAGTTAGAGTTCACTAGATCATATCTTGAGATTATATTTTGTATGATCTACAGAAGCTCGGCAGAATCCTTCAGGCTGTGCCATAGTGTAATGTTAGATGGGAAAAGTTGCTGTCCACTGGACTTGGATAAGGCACACATCAGTGCTTAGGTATCTGGCTTTCTTTGTTTTCAGGTTGCAAGATGCTGAAGACTGAAAGTTCTGAAATGAATTCTAGATGTGTGCTGGTTAGGAGCAATAACGGAGTGTTTTTAGGAGCATCAGTACATGCTGTACTTGTACAGCATCAGTAATTTTGCTGAAAAAGCAAGTGTTTAAAAGAGATAAAGTGAATTAGCTGGGGATGTTTTTAAGAGCAGTTGTACTGGAAATGGCTCAGTGATTAAACAAAAGAGGTAAAGTGGTTTTCAGTTGGTCCAGGGCAACTCTGTAGCAAGGATGCTCTTTGGCTACAAACTAGGTTGGCATTTTGAGCTTCATTATCACTGGTTTGTTCTGACAGACAAAGTTTTCTGTGGGCGCTTACCTTTGTCAGTGCAGCACTATATGAACTTTCATTATAAGGATAATACAGCAGATTACCCATCCAGCTAGAACAGCCAGAACAGCTAGAAATTTTTCTTCCTGTCCACGACGTAACTTGAGTCTTTCTCTTTTGTTTGTTGGGGTTTTGTGGCTGGTTTGGGGTTTTTTTTATGGGAGAGTGTCACTTTCCTCTTTTAAGTCAAAAGACAAGTTCTTTAATCAAGCTTTGCCTCTTGTTATTATTTTTCTCCTGTATCTGTGTGTTTTTGACTTATTTTCAGTCTAACTCATTAATAATTCAAAATAAATGTTCAGTAGCTTTGCACATGTTTAATTTTGTGACTAAATTAGATTGCTTTCACATTGTCCTAATTATTGGTGCCTTATATTTGTCAAGACCAGCTTTGTAAGACTGTATTTTAATTCCTTGTCAGTGAGGTGAGAGGAAAACATTGTTAGCCTCTTTCTATCCAGCTGAGGCCAGGTGTTGTGCATTAACATGTAAGTAGTGCAATTAGGACCAATTATTATTTAAAAAGAAACATTAGAATCTGCAGGAACACAGTTTGTCACCCGTACTTTTTTGTGGTTTCCTGCTTCTGCTTCATTTTTAGGCATCTGTTCTCACTTTCGGTCTTGATTACAGTAGGGCTTCAAGCTGACATTTGCATCCACAGGTTAGATGTGTGAAGAGAAGAGACTCTGGACGATAACGCAGAAAGAGGAACTTGGGTCAGATTGCACTTAGTCACTTAATTCTCTATTTTATTATGCATCTAAAGAACATAAGATCTACTGCAAACTGCACAGATCCCAGGGAAGCTGGGATGCTCTCAGCTGCTGTTGAATATGTGTGAACATAAATGCACCGGGTAATCGGTGGTAGCTGGGGGGATAGTTTTTAGAAGAATGGTAAATCTGATAAGCCAGTTTGAGACTTCAAAATGAAACTTTACTAGATTTATTCAGTAATGACACAGTTCTTGCTGGGATGTCCTGTCAGTTTGCAAAACCTAGTGCTTACACCCTCCTTTACCTTGTAAATTCTGTTACTTGGGTACTAGTTACATGTTTTCCTGTGACACCTGAGCATCAGTCATAGTTTCTGTCTTTGTGGTTATATTGCCCACATATGTTAATGAAATGCTTGTATTTGGTGTCTGGCTGTCACTGCTATTGGTTACATGCTACTTTTGCATGCTTCCATTTGAGCTCAAGGCAAGCTGATATGAATTATTTTCTATTTAGTGGGCTTAAAATTTATGTCAGGTACTCTACTTGGACTACATTTACACAGAAGCCTGTGCTTCTGCTGTGATCTTGGAGTCCCTCATAGATCTGAGTTCTTTGATAGCCCCCTTCCATTGCCAGAGAGCTCTTCCCTACCCAGCGATAGTTGGGACTGAGTATATCATGTCTCACTTCTCACTTGTGACAGGAAATCTTGCTACTTCTTCAAGTGCATGCTGTTGAGAACATATTTTAGGTATCTGAGAAAAAAAAAAGTTGGTTCTTCATTGTTCTCTGCCTATGAGATAAAAGATGGTGAATCCTAAGTAAGACAGAATAAGGTATTTGTAGTGATATTTGCATTTATACATCTTTGTGGCAGGAATATAATGACAAGTAAGATGTGAATCTTTTGTACTAACTGTTTTCTCACTTTTTCAACATACTTAAAAATTAAGACTGCTTCCTCTGTATTGTCAGGTCTCTTAATAAACTAATGGGGAGGCATAGCTGTGTGGCTGCTTTCTTAGGTTCTTCTGTTCTTGATGTAATTCAACCTCAGTGCATTTCTGACCAGTTCTTTCATCTCATGATGATTCTGAGATGCAGATGCTCAAGAAAATCCCAAGTGCTGGAAGATGAGTACCTTTCTGTTTGTGTAAATTGACACATTGACTTTAAAGAAAAGCTAAGTACATTTAATATTGGCATCAGTCTTATATCTGCTTCATCATGTGATCCCTCACAGAATAGTAATGCAAAAAAGTAGTTGAACAGTACAGTTTGTTTTGTATTAATATTTAATCTGATACCACAAGCACTTAAAGGAGTTGGGGATATGAGTCTCCTATTAGAAATGGCTTCTTTGTTGCTCTGTGTAGTTGCTACCCAAGTAAGTGAAACCAAGACGTTTGTTCAAGTATCATTAGGTTTTAAAAATTGTTCTGCTGGGAAAGCTTTTGTTCCAGTTTCTGTTTTTAAGGGTTGTTTCTTCAGAGTCAATCAAAAAGCAGCTTCCTTGATGTTAAACACAAAGGTACAAATTAAGGCTAATAAACTGATACTGAGTGAGTCAGAGAAATACTGATAAATGTGAATGCCTCTGAGAGCATTCTGCAGCTCTGAGCTGTGGAGGAACTGGACAGCTTTCTAAAGAAAATAATCAAATCAATGAAACATCAATTATTAATGTTTTGTGATGCTGGAAAATTGGAAGAGCTGAAAGAAAATCGGTGTGCTGCTCCAATCCCAGAGAACGATGAGCACACCCAAGTTTTGCAAGCCGAGCTTTCCCCAGCTTTGCCTGCATCCCTGGGAGTGTGTTGGGAGGCAGTGCTGACAGGGTGATGTGAGGATTTCAGCTTTTGTTTCAAGTAAAATAGTGTTCTTCAGTCAGGGGAAGCATGAAATTATTCCCATTGGGCCTAAAGGCACTCACAGGGACATGGATAAAAGGGCTTCAGAAAATCTCATAATTTAGAGCTATACCTAGTTTTTTGGAGCTTTAGTCATTATTTCTGTACAATTCAGTCATAAATACTGTTTGCATTGATTTGCAATCATTGCCTCATTGATTTGATCATTGGAATGTTGGATTTGACTACTGGAATGTTGGGACTCGACCACGCAGTTTGGCAGCAGCTCAGGCTCACCTCTTAGTCCTGCGCTACAGTGGTGGGCTGCCTGCTTTTGCCACTCACTGCTATTGCCAGTAGCCATTGTTTGTGTACGAATCATTTGCTCATTGATTAAGGGACTTTGCAGGGGTAGGAGAAGTAGGCACGAATGCTTGCAGCAATCACTTCAGTGCTATTCTCCCCTCCCAAATTATACCTGGGGCATAGGTAGCTGAAAAGTGCCGTGTATATTGGAATAGGTCCTTCACTGCCCATTGAGGATTACTGCAAGTTGTGCATCGTCTTAATGTGTCAGCAAAACACATTTTTTTCTTCCCCCATCCCAACCACATCACCTTAAGGTCTTCTAAATCTCTTTTCCTAAAGTTTCAGACTTGCTGGAGTATTTTGAACTTAAAACTTCCACTCTGAAAAAGACCATGTGCTCATTCATGAGTCAACTCCTCACAGTTTCCTTGGCATTCTGATACCTTGAATTCTTAGGTGTTCATGTTCATTCTATAGAGAACAGTACTTTGGCCATTAGCTGGTAAGTCAGGTCCTGCTGCTGACTGCAGGCCGGACAATTTGGATATGCTCTTCTAGAGTAGCAATATTGAAATCAGTGAAGTAGTACCTTTAGATTCTGTCTGAGACTCTGTTTTTGTTCTCCAGTTCTTCCACAGAGAGATGGTCTTTCATACAGCAGGAGCAGCGTTTCATACAGCTATCTTAGATCTCTTGAATTTTAAGGAGGTAGTTTTTATGTTTTCAATTGTCTTTTAATAAGTTTCATTGTGGCACAGCGAGTGGGATGATGATGTGGGTGCTTTATATACTAATTTTGGCAGTAATACTTTGCAGCAGTACTTTAAATGTCTAGGGATGTTATTGATTGGCATTCCATTAGTTTTAAATATTGATAAGAAATCATTCATTTATTTAATGCATAATTTCTGTCACCTTGTTTTGGCTGTGGAAAGAACCAATCTATTAACTTCAACCACAATATTTATGGATAAAATCCTTAAGCTTTAAAATTATAAATAATTAGCTGTTGTCACAGCACTAATTATTGTACATACAGCGTCAGCAGGGCTATAATCTATCTGTCCAATATGTATTCTACTCAAATTGCATTAATCATAACTTGCTTAAATGCTAGCAAATGACTCTGCAAAGTACTTGCAATAGCAGTTCTTGCGGCCTAGAAATAATGAAGATGTAAATCACTTCTACGCATCATTGCCATAACATTCTTATGATAGGATATGAAATTGCTGCATCCGCTTTTATACTAATATTTAAGACAGATATTCTTTGTGATGGCAGCATGGTTTAGTTCCTCAGTTTATTTCCAGCTGTGTAGGGCCATGTCATAGTCAATTGAATTAGTGAATTTAGATTTATTTTTCAAACTAGTCATGAAAGTCAATACTAGTTAAGTATACTCTAAATTCAGAGTAACACTGTATACTTTTTGAACACGGCATTTCACGTTAGCATGCATGCTTAGAATAGATTTTATCCTATGAAATTCTGCATGTCAGTTTTAATAGTGTTCAGGTTTTTATGTGATTATCTTCTCACTTAGTGCAAATTGTCATGGTTTACTCACTTCAGGAAGGATATGCAATTTTATATGACAGTGTATTGCTTCAGGACTTAATTTTGTGTGCACTTGATTATATTGTGCAGTTTGCTTGATTCTTATTTTGCTTTCTTAGTGTTGGAGTCTGTGTTCCTTTACGTCTTGGCAGTACCAGCTGCAGCATTTGTGATCAGCTCAAAAGCAAACACTCCACCAAGCCTGAATGTTGGGAAGCAGAAGCAAAGTTTATTGAAGAGACCACCAGCTCAAAGCTTCTCTCCTAATTTCTTCCTGTGGGAAAATGCTGTAGAACTATTTTCTTGTCATGCACGTTTCATTTCAGAAGCTTCTCACTGTTGTTGAAGTTATAAACCTGAGCAGCCACACCAGGAGTTGAGTCATGGTACCCGTGGGGCTGAGGCAGGAAGGATGAAGCTGAGCTAGTTTGCTTAACCGCTGAGCCTTTTTTTTTTCCCCCCAGAGGCAATTTGTATGTTAAATTGCCAATCTATGCCGTAAATTCCCATCCAGAATTTAGTGAATATGCAGAAAATTGATAGTCTTCCAAGATGATTTAAAACAGCAATATTTAAGTAAAGTTTTTAAGCTCGTCTAACATGAGCTCAGTGGAATTGAAATTTTTGGAGGCTGTAAATTTCAGTCCTTTTTTGAAGACTGTCAGTACTTGGAAGGCTTGAGACTTTGTCCCTGAATTTTGTTTATCACAAGGTTATCAGCCATTTGATGGCTATCATCATGCCTGAGAATCTCAGGAGAAGGGGATTTTAAAAGTGTTTTTATAAACAAAATGAATAAAAGTAAGACAGAGTAATAATGAAGAGCTGCATTTGTCAGCTGCTTTCTGAAGTGTGCCATACTTGTTGCTAGGATAATGGAGAAAATTAATACATCCTGTCAGGACCGCATGACAGGAACACTGAAAAGCTCTGAAGTGACTGTACACAGTGGAATAAAGGAAATCCACTTTGATCTACCATTTTTGATGTTTTATAATTGCACTTATTATCAGGTCCTTTACTCTCTTCTTATTTGACACAAGATCCATTATCAGTGACAGTGTGAATGCGAACATGGGCTTGATTTGAAAAACTACTTGGGATGAGGTAATGGGGAAAAAAGCCTTTTGTTCCTAACTGCTGAGAAAAGGAAAAAAAATTAAATCATTTATGTTAGTGCTATCAGCTAATATCTTCCGAGAAACACTCCCCTTCCAGTATAATATTGTTTATATGCTGTGTTTGAGTAGAGCTTGTTTAATTAGCTCCCTAATGAAATATTATGTAACAAAATGGAAATTTATCATTTGCTTTTATCCCTTTGTTCAGTGACAAACTAGGGCAGGTCACTGTGCCCAGCCTGGACTAGGCACCATTTTCTTCCATGCTGCATTTGAATAGAACTCACATAATTTTTTTTTTTTAAATGCTGTCTATTGAAGATTTTCAAACAAAGGGATAAAGTGCTGTCCTTTGAGCCTTCCATGCTGTCTCTTATCTCTCCTCTGTGCGATGAGAAGTACTGCTTCACAAAGAGGCAGATTACCAGGTATCTTGTCTTTTATTGAGCTATAGAGTAGAATTAGACTGTTTTTATAGCATCAGGGGTATGTGCATGCATTCAGAATCCACGCAGTCTTTATCTTGTCGATGAAAAAAAAAAAAAAGCTAAATTGGTTATTCAAATGGACTTCAAGTTATGCCCAGAGTTTTACTTAGTTCCTACTGCAATCAACAAGAAGCTCCTGCTGGCTATATTTAGCCTACATTCTGTTTACTTGGCTTGGTAGGTAAAGAAATAAATGACCAGAGTACTGGTGACATATTGGTCGGGGCGGATGCGCTGCCCCAGGCGCCAGCCCAGCACCGTGCAGGAACCCCTGTGCCTCGTCAGAACAGCCTCTGGCCTCAGAGTGCAGTCAATGACAGAGAAATCTGCCTCCCTGACTTCTGCCTTGCGTTTAAGTGTTGCCTGTATCTCTATGGTAAAGCTTTAAAATGTAAAATCACATTTCTTTGAATGTGTGCTGAAATCCAAACATTTCAGGCAATGTGTCAATGCCAGTGACATTTCCCCAAAGATATCTCTGTTTGGAGGTGAAGCTCCTCATCAGAGCGAGAGACGCACACAGGAAAGGCAGTTGTCAAGATACTCACCTGAAAAGCCAGGTTATTGTGAGGAAGAGGGTTGCAAATTATACCCTCATACCTGGTGCAGAATTAGTCTTCTCCCTTCCTCATTCTCTCTAATCTCTTGGAAGCTACTTCCCTGCATATAAATAATCAAAGCTGAGCCTCCCATGCTCAGATGAAAGCTGTAAAGGTAGGCTTTCTAGATTTATGAGGAGTCGTGTTTCCCCTGCTTTCTACCCTTAAGTGTTCTCTGCACTGCCTGGTTATGCCTGTCTGCATTGGAGTCTGGCGAGCCATACTGTCAAGTCTCAGGAAACTTGTCACCCTACATTCACTATTGCCAAGCTTAATAAGACTTAGCACTTCTATAGTGCATTTTTATGTTCAAAGTGTTATAGGAATATTAAATCAAATACTGCTCTGAGCTGAACTGTATCCCCATTCATTGCTCAGTTTTGCTTGACAGTAAGAACTTGGGACAGAAAATAAAGGGCTTCATTGCACCAGTGAAAGCATCAGCCGAGAGTGAGAGAGAGAAGGAATGTGTTACTATGCCCATCAAGAGAATGCACTTGGTAGTTCCCTTGTGTTCACCTGGTTTACGTGAAGGGATAATAAGACACTGTCTGACTCCATTTATGCTTTTCCCTTCCTGCTTTTGGTTGGGGAGCATCTCAGTCATTGACTTTAATGATAGGAGCTTGCCACGTATTTTTGGTACACGTAAGGACCACTTGTGCTTGTGATCTCTGTATACTTCCAATAGTAACTCCCTGCAGTCCAGCTCTGGAATCTGTGGCATTCCAGCTTCAGAATTTTCTTATAACTGGAAAAATCTGTTCTAGAAATCTTCCAGGTGATTTTGCATATTCAATGATGATGTGGACAATGTCATTCACTTTAACAGCAGCCATTCAATGATTCTCTAATAATATAACCTATATATAAGCTTTGTCTTTGACTAGTGCCTATGAGGGAGCATTTATTAGGAGACATGGGGGTTTTTGCTGTTGCTATGGGATTAGAAGAGGTTTTCTGTAGAGAAATAGGGTCATTTTTAAAGCAGGATGACGTGTTTAGTTTTGTACAGTGAAATCACGATAATTTTAGTGTTGGCTTTATAGCATGTGAAATGAAGCAAATGCTTCACAATGAAGATGAACGCAAACATACACAATGCTGTCATCCTCAGGGATCATCTGGAAGGGGATGAATCACTAACCAGTAGATGAATAAACTTCCCAAACCATTTTACTTTATATTAATGTTGGAGCCTGATCAATACCATAAATGTCAACTACAGTTTCTGTCATTTAGTTTGGTCTCATGCAGTAAACGTTTGTGCATTAGCTATGCTGTCACGTGTGAGCAGCAATGCTTTTAATACAGTTGGTGTAGCAGTATAATCATATTGTGCTATCAAATTGCAAAGATACTCACATGAGATGAATTTTAGCTTGGCAGATGTTCTTTCTGCACCGGCTCTTTGGGACCAGTGCCGTTGCTTTGCAGCTCGCGGAGCAAGTCTGGGTGCTGGCACATGCACTGCAGAACTGAGCTGGTGACAGATCCTTCCCTTCTCTCTTTTTTCCTGTCTAATCAACAGGACAGAATTAGAGCTTTCGAGATCACTGCAGGCTGTAAACTAGCCTGGAAGTGTCTCTGCAGCCATCTGATGTTCCCTCCTACATTAGGCAAAATTTTCATCTGAATTTGGACTATGAACTACCATACAGCTGGCTTAGATTATGTCTTCAGTTCTTCTTTTTTCAGCTGGAACCAATTCATTGAGATGTTTACTCAAACATTTTTCTGCCACATATTTTTTTCTGCAGTAGGCTATGCTTCATTTTGATAGATACGTGGTGTGTTGCTTTTTCTTCAATATAAGATTGTAAAAGACAAAGTGGAGGAGGAAAGCTATGTCTGAACAGCCCTCTCCTTTTTGATGTGTATGATTTTTTTTCTTTCTAATTTCTACTTAATGTGAAATTCTGAAAAGTTCAATTTCAGCTGAATGCTGCAACTCAGCTCTAATAATTACTTTCAAAAGATCATTTTGAAATTGTATAAGCTGAAACTGTCTACTGATCTTCATCCATTTGTCCATCCTCTTTGGTAAAAGGTAACTATTGCACATATTATTGCCAGCTACTTCCTCCACTTCCCTGGTACATTTGCTTTATTTGCATTCAGTCTGGACATTCCATAATAAGGGAAGGCAGGTGGATAAAGCACAGTGCAGCGAACAGAACTAGTTGTTCTATCCTAGTTTCCTTGGTTATTGTGTTAGTGCTGAGATGAGTTTGGCAGAGGGTGCTTTGTTACTTGGTTATTGCATCATTCAGATTGAAGAGCAGGAGTCCCATTTGTACTGCTCACAAAATCTGTATGAGGTTATTTTCCAGTATTTGCTAAGAGTCATGTATTTCAAAAGACTGCAAGTAGGCATCAAAATTAGAATTTAAACATCAGTATGAGGGTTAGAAGGAGGCTGTTCTATTCTGGACAGTAAATCATGTGTTGAGTTTCAAATTGCTGCTCAAGTGTCAATACCCAGCTCACTCTGAGATCTGCAAATGAACTATTTCTTCTTCAGCTTTTAACTTTGCATTACTGGTGGTACATGACTTCAGGGCAGATCCATTCTTTTTTTTTCAGGCCTCAGAACTCGGTTTCACCAGACTGAGTAAACTACATGCTTCTCTTATTTCCCCCAAATGTTTTCTGACTAAACTAGCCATGACCCAATCACATAGAAAGAAGTTCACCATTGGCTGGAATTTGGTTGAGGTTCTTTGGCTGGAGCAGGAAGCAATCAGTGAGTGCAGTTTTGCTCCATGTTATTCTAATAATGTTCTAAAATGAAATCCTTCAAGGTTATAAAATTTGGTTTTGTGAATAAACTGAGGAAATACCAGCCCGGGTGATATTCTTTCCACTGGGTGGAAATTCAGTGGAGACTTTTGTGTGTGTGTAAACATGTATGTTATATACCTACACACATATACCTGCTTTTTATGTGTAGGGTTTAAACTAAAATACACTATTTGTGTGTGTGCCTGCTTACTCTGTGTGGATGAATAATTATCTATATAAAATTCTACACATAAAATATTTGCAACCTTCTTCTCTCAATGACAGTTCATAGCAACAAGTTTCTGGGTTAAATTTGTTGTTAAAAACAAACAAACAAAACCCACTCCAGAGTACTCCTTATTATCAGTTTTCAATTTCTTTCCTAACAGTTTCATTTAGTGATGCACTGTACTTTTATTGTGAGTATAAATAATTGTGTACCTACTGAGTTCATGATGATGTTTCTCTATCATTTACATTTTGCTTTTCTTCAGATGACATAATCTGTTTAGCTTAACATCACTAATCTACTCATCTGTTTGTAAAATCCCTTCTATTTTTACCAATTTTTTTCTGAAAACAAGTGGCAAGAATAGAACAAATTATTCTGCAAAATGTGTATGTAAGGATTTAACACTACTTACCTTTTTCCTTTCTGTCCAGTTTGGTTTATTTTCCGTGCTGCTACATTCTTTTACTAAATCTGTGCATGGAAAACAAGTTTACATTGAGCTGTTTGCAGACATACCCAAGGCCATTTTCTGAGGACTTGGAGTTAATTTAGATCTCAGCAATCAATTTGAGGTACCGTGCCTTTGCCAATATGAATTTTCATGTGCTGATGTATGGTCCATTCACATACCTCTGCTGGACCGTCTTATTTTACGAATCGAAGTAAGTTTGTGCCAACCTGTATTTTACTGGTTCAGTGCTTCATTCCATTCTAAATTACAGATACAATAACCCTGTTCCTGGAACAGAATCATACAGTGTTGCACAGCTGATATTTTGAAGTGGCAAATTTTCTATTTCTAAATATATTAAAACTAGATACGCCCTCTCAAAGTTGGGCTGTTTTCTTCTGTGGTTACATCTAGCAAACCAAGGCAGAATAACATAATTGAAATCAATGGAGTTAATCCCATATCATGCTGTTGTAACTGGAAAAAGAGATGGGTCCTAAATTTACCCCTAAATCTTTCAAATAAAGACATCTGCTCAGAAGTTTGGTCACAACAGGTTTTAAGCCATCATCCTGGCAATAAAAGGAAAATGAATGATTCTGTGAGGCATACAGCTTTTTGTACATACAAATGAAACCTTAAAAACCTATTGACTTTCCAGTAGGTTAATATTTTCTATTAGGTGACTACAGTCTATAAAAGTCAAGCCTGAAAACAGATAAACATACGTTCTTTGGAGTTGCTATAAATTGCTGAAATTTGCCTGAATACTGACTGTGTAACACAATAAAGTTTGATGCTTAGAGGTGTAATTTTTTTTTACACCTTGGAGGTGTAAAATTAATCGGAATCCATAAATATACAGGCTCAGTTTACAGAAGCACCGTAGCCCAAATTTTCTAGTGCAGATGTGCACTGTTGTTATTAAGACAGTGAAAACCCTTGGCCAGTAATTTTTTTCCCGTGGACTTCGTAGGTATCAAAATGTGTGAAATACCAAGTTCTTTTCAAAATTCAAATGTTGAGCTGCCTACAAAAAGTTTCCACCTGTGTCGGGTGGCCAAAACCGTCAGGTGTGAAATTCTCTGAGCAGTGTGAGGAGGCACTCACTGCCTGTGCAGTGCTGGCCCTGCTTTGTGAGTCTTTGTTCTGGCTTTTATTTTCATGGATATTTCACACTTTCAAAGAGTTTTCTTCTAAAAGCCATTTTTTCTATTTGAAATTCTGAAATATGTAGGAGTTTGGCATAGGATTCAGCGCTGAACAAAGACTAATAATCTGTTTTCTTTCAAGAACCTGAATTCCTGAGAAGTTAGTGAGCTTGTTTTTCTTTGGTTCTAAGTACTGTAAGTTTCAGTTGAGGTATAATTATTTTTATATCTTATAATTATTATTATAAAAGCATCTTCACCAAGTCTGGNAACATCAACTCTTGCAGTGTTTGACCTCAAAATATTAATTATTTTTTATTTGAAATGAGAGCGTTGATAAATCTTGGAGTCTTTATTAAGGATGTCTTCCTGTTTGATGTTTTTTTTTGTTGAGGTTTCAATTGTTTAATTACGGGTCTTGATATGAAACTAATCATGCATGCATCCGTATGAAGCTGGCATACTGAAATCATAAAATCATTAAACAGTCATTACTATAAACTGACGTCGGCCTGTAATTTTTGCAGTTAACGGGGGAGTTGATGCTTGGTGAACAATCCAATTAAAACTGGCAACAAAAGACTTAAAATGTCAGCCAAATTGCTTTTTAATAGTCAACGCAGCCATCACAAAACATAAACATTACAGTCCCCATAGTAGCATAAAGCTTCATGGTGAAACAATTCTAGAAAATGAATAATAATTACAGTATCCTGAGAATTCTCTTAATAGATCTGCGCTCATTAAAATACTTTGTTGGGTAGATTCATATGAAAAAGTATTTTTCCCTTGATACTTCTTTATGCATTTGTTTTGAAGGTTTTATTCAGTATTTTATAGACGTAATTTCTAGTAATATTCAAAAATGTGTGTCTTATTTACAATGAGTTTAAATAACTGTACATAGATAAGCTTTGAGTGAAACACAAAGAAATGTGAGGGGAACTGAGGATACAGTCACAAAGAACTTTTATAGCCTATTAATGCTGTAAAATAATGTAACCTTTGTTAATTTTGAATTGCACTAGTTTCCTTTTGCAAGTTGAGCCAGAGTAGCAGGAGAAGCTTGTTGAACCTTCCAGGCTGAAGTTAACCAGCTGAATCGGCTTCTGCAGCAGTGGCCCTGTTGATAGATGCTCTTCTCAGAGCTGTAGAGATGGTTAAAAGAGTACTGGGCTCCTAACAATAGACACCAGTGTGGAGTTAAAAGTGTTAAATAGTTCTGTGGAATCAGGGCATAACCCCCAGTTTAGTGGAGAGGTAGAAGCATATTGGTATTTCAGGAAATGCACATGCTTGCTAAGTGCCTAAATATGCTTTAGAGAGACTGTTTTGAAAACTGTGGCCTTGTGCTATGTTAATTTTCAGGCATTACATTACCTGTTTCTGTGTTGTTATTTTGTCTTTCCCTATAGAAGTTTGGCTTTTCTTTGAAAAATAATCGATTTTCTGTTTACCATCAGTTACACGTGTTCCATTGTCTTTCCTCCCAGCCAGCTCAGGACTATAGGAGAAGTGTCAGCATTCCTAGATAAAATGTTAGCAAACGTCAATGCAGGAATAGATCTTTTTGTAGAGGTATTTGTTTTATTTGTGCATTAAGTTGAGAGGGACAAGAACTTGTAAACTACCTCCAGGGATAAAAGGCAGGAGTAGTCAATCAGCTAATTCTACACTGAGGTATATCCTTTAACTAATATAGTGTAATTTAGATAGCATGTAAAATCATCTGGTGAGCAACAACTAGACTTCTATTATGCTATCTGACAATCGCATGCAGCCTCCTTAAATGGTACCTTGTATTTCTAAGAGTTACCAAGAAAAAATGGATGCTAACTATCCTACAGCTAAGGTTACCATTCTTCTTCCTTTTAAAATAAATTGTTTCCCTTTTTTAAAACAATAATTCTCTCTTCAAATAGATAATTAAAAGATAATTTCAAATTAATGTCTATTTAAAAATTTGTTTCTTTTCTAAAGCAAAACTTCAAGAGGATAATATATGTTTTGAAATTGTAATTTTTCTGAAAGAACTTTTCTCTAAGAAATTTTTCAACTAAAGTTTGTGAAGTAGAATGTAAGTGAAGGAAATAATCTCCAGTTTCCTGTGAGCTCTCTAGCTTGGCCAACAGGGAACTAATAAGGTTGTGGAGAAAAATCTGTCCTACTGTAATTTATGTTCTAATTGCAAATTGGTTTATAGGTCAGACTGCTCTGATGAAAGAATAGGAAGGGACACAGGTACTTGGATTTTATTTTTTCAAATGTTGTCAACAATATTTCTTGACCAGTACTAAGCACACGTGCTTGCTGCTTGTCAACTTATTAACAGTGGCTAAAACTAAACTCCACTAAAATGAAGTGGAAATCTCTTCTTGACTGAGGAAGTGATCATATTCCTGATTCCCATAACAAATTTGAATGTAGGCACGGCCATTCAGGAAGAGACAGATAAAAGCATTGCTGGTTTCACCAAAAGCCACTCATTTTATTGGTTGATAGCCTGGTTCTGTATAAAGATTTCTCTCTGATATCCAAAATGGCTAGCAGGAAATTGTGGGAACAAACAACTCTGCTGCCCCATACGGTCTACAGAGAAAGAAGAATCTGTTTAAATCTCAGTTTAATTTTATTCACCATCTCTACAGAGCCAGTATAGGGGATACAGATTTATATCAGAGGCCACCCAGTCAATTCTGGTTAAACTTTGTAGGGGAAGGGATGTTTGTCCTGAACAGCCAGCTTGGAGCAAGCTGTCTTCTACTTCCTTGCTCCTGTAGAGCACAGCCATGTAGACAGCCCCAGCACTGCCGTGGTACCCACTACACCTCCTCCCCAGGACAGCAGGGAATTAGGCTAGAAGTCAGCTACTCCATAGAGTGTCCAAACCTGCTTTTAAATCCCTAATGCCATTACAAGGCCAAAATTGAATAATTTTTAGCTTATTTCAATGTTACGGCCATGCATGGTGCTCCTCTGTGTCCTCCAGCTGATGTTGAACCCTGCCTGAGGCTTTATGCCTCACTCTTACAAACATCACGAGCTGTTTGCTGGCTACAGTGTTACATAAAGTCTAGTTGCAAAGCTTTCTGTCAACAAAAATACATCTTAGTGTTTATTTATTAAACTACTACATTAGAATTATTTTGTCGAATTCGAGGTAGATGTGCGTATAGAGCCACAGTTAAATTCTATATATGTTTTCATATTTCATATTATGGAGGCATTTCACAGCTTCTTCTCCCCCTCCACAGGTTACTATATAACCATAGATAAATGATTTTTCTTTTTAATACTCCCTATAATTATATAATAGTCACTGTAAATATATGTAAAGATGCTCATATCAAGCAATTTAATGTCAAGGTGAAATCCATAATAAAGCATATGGAATGCAGTTTTATTGAATAAAAGAGACCTTCATTTTTCTGTTTAAGCTAGAAACATATTCTTCAGAATTTTACGAACATGGGCACTAGTCTGTATTTCTCTTGATGTTGCCTAATTAGTATCTTTCTAAAAGGTTTGTCTTAAAAATGAAGTAAATAGATGTGGGTAGAGTCTAGTCCCAAATGACCCAGAGCTTCAAGCTTCTACAACTGTACATGGTATTGATCATAAAAATGGATGTAGGATTTTCAGTTATGCTCTGCAAAATCATGTCAGGAGGCATTCTGGATGTCTGGTTTTTACAAGATAACCTGGAGTACAGATAGTTAGGTGTCCTGAGTAAAGCTTTTATATATCCAGGTGGGAGAAACTGGAGTATGGTTCATCCTTGAAGTGAGGAGGTTCAGGTACTTCCACCTTGAAGTAAATGTAGAGTAAGTTTGCAATGCTGCCAACAAAGCACTAGGTCTGTCTCAGTCCAGATACCTACAAGACACATGCGGGATCTTGCCCCCAGTAATTTCAGGGCCCATCAGGGTTGAAGTTTGGGTCCTGATATAACTGGCAAGTTTAACCGTTACTTAGGGTTTATCATATTATTCTATTTCTGTAGAGCCTTAGAATAGTTTATGTTTGCAAAAATATGAATCAACAAACTGACGTCTCTCATGGCTGGGCTTTAAGTTGAAGAGGATTCTGTACTTTGGTGAGCTGGTAGGACTCATGTCACTGTCCCTATCCCAGAGAAGGCAACTACTAGAAGGGAAGAGTCTTCCCCCCCAGCCCTCACAGGGCAGCAAGCTCAAATGCTGCAGGGCTTTATGTTATTTGGGTCTGTAACAGGGCATGGCCTCAAATAGTCTTTTTTCCCTGAAAATGTTGCAAAATAACAGGAACGCAGATGAAGCAGCTAAGAGGCAGGCAGGGTGGTGACAAGGTGACAAAGTGGTTTAGTATGTCCATATTCATGATATTTCCACTGACCTATTGTGGCTGAATACACATTGTATTTCAATATGATCTATAGTTGCTAATTCCATTACCCATGGATCCCTTTCAGAAAGCCCTCACAGCTAATGAATTTAATAACACAAGGGCCAAAACTTGAATATTTATCACCACCGAAAACCATCAATAACTGCAGAAACATTAATTTTTACAGTCATGACTGCTTGCAACCTATTTTACCAATCATAAACTGCTCTTTAATCAAAATCTGTTCACCTCTAAGGTCATCAAAAATTTGCTGCCAGGCTACTTGTAAGTGCCTGGCTTTTGCAAACCTAGATGATAGGCTTACTCTGTAAGCTATAATCTCTCCCGCTTTGTTTGGAGTTTTAGAATAGTGATTGTACTATCCCCTGTGAGTTCCCACTGATAGAAGTTACAACTTGTGATATTGACTGAACCCACCACTTTTAAGTAACGGCAGGAATTACACATTCTTCTGAAAAAATCACCTTTAAGCTGGCTGGGGGCTGTCAATCTTCACTCTGTCCTTTGAATGCTGTGTGATGTTAATTGTACCAGCAGCTGCTTGATCTGCTAAACAAACCACTGGAAGCCTGCGCTGGTTGTTTATGCTGTTCGCTCAGACTCCATCAGAACTGGAGTGCTGCTTTCCTTCTCCCTTCGCATTTTGTCCTTGACCTCTCTGAGTCAGCCACCAAGGGGCCTGTCTTGTGTTGGCACAGACTGTAGTGATTTAAGAGAGTCCTGTCTCAGCTGGATGGGTGTTGGAATCTGACGGATGTACCACCTGCAACGAAGGAGAGGAAAGGGAGTGAGTAGGAGTTTCATTGCAAATTTTTCATATTAATTGACATAAATGTGAGCATTTCACATAAACGGAATGTTTTTCACATAAATATTATACATAGAGCACATTAGTATTTAACAGCTATGTGAAGAAGTACCACAGAACAAAGCTATAATTCAGGCACTTCAGTAGAATAAAAGCACCTCAGGAACTGTTGTTCTTCATTCCCCTCCGGCAATGTTAATTTTATATGAACACACATCAGCATGTTTATATTGTCAGGTGCTTAACATTTAAACCTTGCATCTCACCCATGATACACAGCATTATAACCTGAAACTTGTTTCAGGTTACAAACTACAACACAAAGAGAGACATTTTATAGTGCAGTGTTTATGACCAAAATTATTCTACTTCAGCAATCAGGCTCCCAAGTTAAAACACTGAGTGATGGAGTTAATTAAGGAGGAGTAGTGCTGTTGTAGCTCTAATGCTCTACAAATATAAGTGCCTCTAAAGTGAGGCAAAGTTTGTCAGGAAAGGTAATGTCTTTCATTGCACCAGCTGAAATAGCTGCAGAAAAAAAAAGAGCTAGCTTTGGGCCTAGAATCCCTTCTTTTGGCTTGAGTATATTAACATTTCTATCATCAGGAAAAACAGAAACACTCCACCACACACACCTTTAAAAAAGAGTATATCAGTCTTGTTTCGAGAATTGTGCAAAGTAAAACTGACAAGTTAAGTACACAGTTCAAAGACAACAGATTCCAGAATTTTTTGAGTCCGAAAGACAGAATGCATCCTATCCAGAAAGTTGGAAAAGGTGTCCATGTGATAGTTCCCTAGAGAGAAATCACTGCCTTTCCCTCTCTAATGAGTTCTAATCTCCATTCTTTTGCCTGATAAAATTCTCTCGCATCTTTCTGCAGCTGAGTCAAGAAATAGTTGTCTGAAGAGACCCTTTCGAGACACTTAAAATTTATTTTTGAAAACTCTGACATCTCTAGTATTTTTTTCACTTTTGTCATGCCACTCATGGAAGTTTTACCAGAAATAGAGCCCAGCAGTGTTACCATCCTGATGTGCAACGATAATGGAAAATTACTGACAAATGCAGAAGCCTTGATGATGAAAATTCCTTATGCTCGCTGTTGCCAAGGGTTTTAAGGCATTAATACTTGATATCATATGCAGGTAGTAAAGTCCACTTATACTATTTGACTTTTGTGAAGATTTATTAGTAGACAAGTAATACAGCATTTGTTTGTTAGAAATGAATCAAAAGTGTAAATTAAAATATGGGAAAATCCCAGGCTCATGTTAGACTACCTAAATAAATATGGAATCTGTAAGGAATTTTAGCCAAATTTGGTGCTGTATCACAAGAGTCTGTATTAAGCAGAATTAAAGAAGTATAAAAATATTTGCTTCTGTAAAAAAGAGAGTGTTTTAAAGAAAGATCTGCTGATGATCATCCCATCGTTCCTTTTTCCTCTGGTGTTCAAAACTGGGTAATTTTGTTTTTGAAAAGTTTCCTAGGATGAGGTCCAGTATAAGTGTTTATAAACTTGGGTCTTACAGGACAAGTTTAGCTTTTAATGTAAAAACATTAAAAGGAACAAGAAAAGGAAGTGCTGCCATCATAAGAAGTCCTTACAGCTTCTGTGCAGAGTAGAGGGACCTGACAGAACTTTCCAGTGCATAAAGGGGTTATAAGAGCATGAGAGGGACTTTTGACAAGGGCATGCAGTGGTAAAAGGAATGGATTTAAACTGACAGAGATACTTACATCAGATATTGGAAAGAAATTCTTCCCTGTGAAGGTGGTGAGGCCCTGGCACAGGTTGTCCAGAGAAGCTGTGGCTGCCCCATCCCTGGAAGTGTCCAAGGCCAGGTTGGATGGAGCTTGGAGCAACCTGGTCTAGTGGAAGGTGTCCCTGCCCATGGCAGGGGGCTTGAAACTAGATTTTTAAGATCCTTTCCAACCCAAACCATTCTGTAATTCTAAGCATGCTTAAAAAATAATCCAGAGTGGTTTGTAACAGAGCAGTAGTAAATCCATAAACTTTTAAATAAACTAAATTAAACTCCCTGAACATATGTTGCTATTTCATTCATTAAATAATGGATTGCCAGCTAATTCACACTCTACTGAGACACATCCAGTAAATAAAATTAAAAAAAAAAAAGTCCAAACATGCCAAGAAATAATAAACTCAGGAACTGAAAGAAATTAAAATATTTCAAAAGCACTACAGGTTAGATGCAAACCTTTTATGGTTCATTACGTTTTAGTATAGTCTCTCTGATATACTTCACCTAATAACAATACAGGCTATTGTAGCCTTGTCAGTAAATGATAAAACAGTTCAATTACCCTGTCTTTTATATGGATCCAAAAAGTATAGTAAAGTATATTTCAGAACTGTTAGGAAAATAGTTCTGCCAGGGCTTGGCTAATTTTCAAAACTAACTTTAAATTATGTGCTAACTAGTTGATTAAGTCGTTTATTTCATTTTTGCCAGTCTGTAAAGCAATTTGGCTACTTGTTTGTGATTACAAAGGCATTTTAGCCTGACTCTTAAGGAAAATGAGTTTATGTTAATGCTGCTCTTGTCCATCCTTCTGATCTGTCCATCCAATCCAAAACAAAATGGCATCACTCAACCTCCATGGCACAGCCAGAGAATTTCCTGAGTTAACTGACTTTCCACTTTCTGAAAAGCAGAAGCCTATTAAAAAAGCAGGATCTGAATTATTTTATGTCCTGAAAGGAAAAGCAGTAGTAGCAGAACTCATGAGCTGGAGAGGAGCTGTTGAGGTCTGTGCTCTGTGGAATACCAAGCTCCATTACACAATTGCTATGGAGCAACGCGTGTTCAGTGCTGTTTGTTGGCCATCCAAAAGAACAAGCCAGAACCAAAGAAGAAGAAATGTTCAGGAGAGAAAAATAACTTTTTCCTTCAAATTGCAAAGGAAAGAGTGAAAGTAGAACTTCTTCAAGCTAGCAGAATTTCAAGGCAAGATTTTTTTGTTTCTATCTGCCATCCCTACTGCAGTTTCTCTTGGTGCGCATACATGGAGTTTGGGAAGTGTCTCAAAGCAGAAGAGCTAATCACATTAACACTTACAGTGTTATTCTTGTTATTGAATAATGAAAGCAAAACCCCTAAAAATTAAAAAAAGAACAGGTAGAAAGAAGTTTGAGCAGAGTTTGTGAAGTGGATGGGGAATGTGCAAGTTGGAGTAAAAAAAAATCACCAGAATGTTGTCTGAGTCTTCAGGAAACATCACAGTTCTCCATGTGCTCTGCTGAAAGGAGAGGACTGCTTTAAAAAAATTACATCTCAGGGGAAAGAACTTAGAAATTTTCTAAGCAGTCTCTTTTGCATGTAAAAAAATGAGCTAAATGCAGATGAGAAGGCCAATGATGAAGACAAAGAGAATCATTTCTGGCTTACTTACTCCTCAGGTGGAAATCTGATTTGAAGCAAATTATTGCAGGTGTAAAGCTTGAGCTGAAATAATGTTATATAGCTACATTTTTAGATGAATGGACGTTTCTATCACTTCAGTGAAGACAATGAAAACAAATAACACTCTATTTGCATAACATACATAAATGTTTTATGGCCAAGAATTAAAAAATATTAACATTATTAGCAGCCATTAAAAATAAAAGCAGGAGTTGTTACAGATAGCATTAGGTAAGCCAATTCCTGTATCAGTCTCGTACATTTTGGAAGCTTGTTGGCTTTAGACAAATAATCTTGCATAATATCCCCTTTTAGGTATTTAAATGATTTTGCAGTAAGTTATTTTACATAGTCTGCAGTTTATTTAGAGTCCTGAAGGATCCTAAGTGTGCGTATTTAGATTTAATGCTGTTTTATATCTCAAGCAATATTTTTTGTGTTATAAAAATAATGAGATACAGACTTAGTTTCAAGCAAAATAAAAACAATTTTGCCAAAGTAGAAAGTCTGTAAAAACTAATTGGAAACTCGGGTTGATTCTCAGCATAATGAGTTTGCAGTGCTTCACTGAAATGAGGGTCTGATGAAGAAGACTTTTTAAATCACCAAAATAATCAGGCTCCAATGTGAGGTTTTCTGTGATGCCAGTAGGTAGATGAAAGGGTGACAAGTGTGATAATTAAAAAGGAATCCCCCCAGGAAATCTGATGTGTTGATGTATTGTGATAAATTGCACTGGGGGATAAAAGGTACCCTACCAGCCAGAGAGACTTCATGGTTCACAAAGCAGAACCAGTCTATTGCGTGGAACAAACTAAACCTTGTCAGACAATTGTGTGCCATTGATGGGACAGGGATGGGATAGAT
This sequence comes from Pachycephala philippinensis, assembly GCA_013397055.1. Lineage (NCBI taxonomy): Eukaryota > Metazoa > Chordata > Aves > Passeriformes > Pachycephala > Pachycephala philippinensis. Next base: position 301,682 of record VWZT01011558.1, on the reverse strand, counting down.
AAAAGGGGAAGAAGGGAACTAAAAGATGTGTTGCCATATGGACTATACAGGTTTTTTTCCTAAATACCTAGAGAAGCAGTCACCTTGGCTGCTCGGCATTTACTGCATAGCTCTTGATGTACCTTGCAGAGTCTAACTGTGTGTCCTGGCAAAAATCAGGATTTTCTAACAGGACAGTAGCTCAACCATTGAAATGGCTTGTCATGCAAATTATAGGTTTAATCCTGAAAATTTTCTATAGAGTGGATTTAAGATTGGTACCTTAAGTAAGGGAATGTCATTGATCAAATACATAAGGATGCTGGACATCAAATACTATGTGCAAAATTTGAGTAGCTTTCAATTCTAAAATAGCGGGATACAGGATTTACCTAGTTTAATTATTATATGAAAGTGCTTTAGCAGATTATTTTGGAGCCCTGGACTGTTGACTCCAGTGATTTAATTTACTGAGGTCTCCCAATTTTCTAATATGCTTAGAAATGCTTTTCTGGTATATGCAAACGAATATTACAGTGTAAACCGTGGTGCAACTGTAAGAATTCTGCCTTGATAAAAGATCAATGAAATTAAAAGGATTAAGCCTGGGCCAAATCCGTGACAGCTTTGCTTACCACAGCACTGAAAAGCTTATGTGGAGCACTAAACAACCTTGTTTCTCCAGTTGGGGTAAGCTGGGACTGTCATGGAGAAAAAGGTGCTTTTTTTCCACAAGTCATTCCAGGAAAGGAGGGAATGCACTTTCTTCTTTAGCCTTGAGGACACGTCATGTCATAATGTAAAGAAAGCATGTGTTGTAAATGGATGGCAACAGTTCCTTGCAGGGAATTTTTGCAGGATCGTCAGAGCTTCGCTCCAGCTGGATTTGTGCAAATTTAACTGGACATCTGCTAAGGTAAAAGGGAGAGTGAGGGTGAGTACAGAAATGGGATAAAGCTGCATTAGACACTGAGGTGAAGTAGCTGGAGGAGTTTCAGGTTAACAAATTCACAGATCACTCAATCTGGCAGCAATTTTTACCACTATCTTCTTTACAAAGTGTTTGCTATTGTCCATAGCTGTGTATCTGGCTGTACTGAGAGTCTTGGAAAGTTTGGGAAAGTAGAGAAAACAAGGTCTTATTGCTCCTTCAAAGTACCATTGCACCATGTTTGTGTCTTCGTTGTCATTTGCAGGAGGATTGAAGCTCAGTGGCTCAGCCTGAGCCACCTTGAGCTATGTGGCAGCAGTTGTTAGCACAGGACAGGACCCTGTGCAAGTACAGCATCCCTTTGGGGCACTGGGGGGCAGCCTGAGGGTCCCATAGGGCAGTGGCAGCACAGGGAGCAGGGCCTTGGGTACCCACCACAGGCATCTGTGTCCTTCTCAGACTGGTCCAGTGGCTATGAGCTCCCTGCCAGCTCATCTGCCTGTAGCTGCCATAAAACCTTTTCTCTGGGTGTCTGGATCATGTGCTTCAGAGACCTTTTCTCAGCTCTCATTTAACAAGTGCAGTAACAGACTCCAGAAATGTGTTAACATTGTTTTATGAAAGATGTTTGTTAGGTGGTAGGACTTATTCAGTCATTTTCTCTCTCACATTGAAGTGCAAGACTAATTTTTATAGTGTCTGTTTCTTTCACAGATGTTTTAAATGAGAATTATACCTTGTGAAATCAGTTGGTATCTGTGCTGCAATTCAGTGTCGATTTATCTGTTTTTTACCTTCATCCCCAAAAAATCCTGACAAATTAAGTGAATATTATACCACCTTCTTTTTTTCTTTCTGTTTTTTTTTTCATTTGCTGTTGTTGAATTACAGCGCTGTAGGGTGTGTCTGTATCTGATAGTCTCTGTTTCAATGGACTGTTATATTTTAAATTATTTCAAATATTGCAGCTACATTTACAGGAAACAGGGTTACGAACATGATAAAGCGCAATGCTTTATTCCCAGTAATTGTATCAGAGAATGGTTTGGGTTGGAAGGGACCTTAAAGGTGATCTAGTTTCACCCCCCTGTTGTGGGCAGGGACATCTTCCACTAGACCAGGTTGCTCCAAGCCCTGTCCAATCTGGCCTTGAACACTTTCGGGCATGGGTCGGCCACAGTTTCTCTTGTTCCAGTGCCTCACCACCCTAACAACAAAGATTTACTTCCTAATATCTCATGTAAATCTGTCCTCCTTCAGTTTAAGACTTTAGTCTCCTCTTTCCTTTTTTAATTAAGATAAACGTAAATGAACCACTAACTGCAGAACAACATTTAAAGACCATCTTGATCTTTCTAAAATAATAATCCTCCATGTGTTTCGCTGTCTTTTCTTTGTTGTTTCAGATATGCCTGGTAGCCCACATAACCAGTTCACCTTCAGACCGCTGCCTCCGCCGCCTCCCCCGCCGCACGCCTGCACCTGCGCCAGGAAACCGCCTCCCTCGGCCGACTCCCTGCAGAGGAGATCCATGACCACCCGCAGCCAGCCCAGCCCCGCTGCCCCCGCGCCCCCCACCAGCACACAAGATTCGGTGCATCTTCATAACAGCTGGGTCTTGAACAGCAACATACCACTGGAAACCAGGTATGGACCAAGGCCGTGCACAGCACATCTCAGATGTCGAGGGAAAAAGAAGATAGGGAGGAGGCCTGACATTGACACCAGCTGGTGATGGGCGATTACAAGTCTGTTGTTCAGGACACGCCAGTGCGTTTTGCTTTGAGGCCATCCCAAGTAGCCATGTGAGGGAGGCCTTATTTGCTTGATTCATCTAGATCATTAACACTCAAAAAAGCACGTTTTGCAAAGTTTTGGAAGATAGTGACTTCTTTAAGGTGTGTAGGTTACAGTGGTATTTTATGGTTGTGTGCGGTCAGGATTTGTGCTTGTGTATTTGTCTTGCGCTCCCACATTCTCCCAGGACCATTTTGTAACCAGCAAATAGAAGTTTGGTTTAATCAGTGCACTTTGGCACTTCTGGAGTCACACAGAGTCAGGAATGGTTGGGGTTTGAAGGGACCTTTGGGGAATCATCTAGTCAGGCTGCAGCTTTCCTGTGGATAAGAAAAGACCAGAAATAATACTAAAATAATGTTTTCCTCAATACATATTTAAATACTTCATTGCATATACAGCCAAAGAGTATAATTTGGCAATGGAGAAATGATACCAAGCCAGGTATTGGGCATGGCAAGACTTACCTCTGGGAGCTGGGGAAGGGAGGGTTCAACTTCAGGATCATTCACAATTTACACAAATAATCTACTCCGAAAAACAATTGATAGCAAACACATTCTGTATTCAGGCAACTTACATTTCAGTACCCAAAGCTCTGCACAATTTCCTCTGACTTTTTGGCTATAATAAGCTTTTTTTTTCCATTTGTTCCTGATAAGTATTAGCTAATTTGATGACTTTCAACTACAGGTGTGTTTGCTGACTTGATTTTTTAATGCAAGATCTTGATTTTCTTCAGTCTTCTTCCTCTTCATTGTGAACAGAGCACCAAGACGTTTTCACTAGGGTTTCCTTTGGGTTTTGCCATTTTAAAGCACATAAAGTGCAAGAGTTTGTGAAAGTTGTGTTTGGTGAAACAGATAAATTTCTGACATCCACCTAATTGGAGTCAGAAAATATAAGGTATTATGCACAGAAATGTTTGGGGTTTTTTAACACATACATCCAAGGCCCAGTTATCACAATTAATCACTGAAACCTAGATTTTGTTATTTTATAAGAAGGTTGGTTTTATTTTATTACAAAAATTAATCTTAATATACATCTTGAAACACTTGACTGCTGCTCATCAGAAGTGTCAAGTTTTAGTTCTGCTATTAAGTTGGGATTGAAGAATACGCCAATTCATTCTGAAATACAACTTTCCTTATTTGTCTTAAGGACAAATGTCAAAAAGAATCAAGGAGGATGGAACCTTTTCTGTAAAAGTGAACATAAAGAACATTTTAGTTCAGCTGGTCCTTCTGGAGCTAGAAGCTTCTGCTTACACAGTCTTTATAAAGATAAATCTCTGGTGTATCAATATCTGTCTGTACTTTCTGCTGAAAGAAAGGTGATCCCTGGGTGTTCTGTCCCATGAACTTTTAGTTCTCTTCATTAACAGTCAGGTAGATCTTTTTTCAGCCTCTCTGCATCCCCGTTCACTACATTTCCATCAGACTTCACTGGGGAAAAATACTTCGCAGTTTATTTTTCTTTTGAGTTCAGTTTAATTTTTCTGGTTTCTTACTATTTTTTGCAAATACGAAGCTTCTCATTAAGGACAAATACAGAGATATGTAGCTGTTTCTATAATTATATAAAGGGCTGTGCAGTGAAGTAGGAATTTAGACTGGAAAACATCCTATGGGCTACACATTAGTCATTCACAAAGTCTGAGAATTTTCCACATTCCAACCGTTCAGTGGTTGTTTCAGCTGATTTCATGCCCCCACTAGTCGCTCCCAGCAGCCTCTCACGAAGCTGGCTGAAAGGCTGGATAATCCAAAAGGAAAATCTGTGAGTCTGTTTGCCAGGATGTACCTGCAGTTTGTGTGCAGACAAGTGCTGTAGCAGGGGAACACTGTAATAAAAAACATTTGTGATCACCACTTCCCAGAAGTCTAAAGTGCACAGCACAGCCTGAGAGAAAATGAAGGGCTTGCAGCTTGTTTTTCCTTCCTTAACAAGGGAATGATTCTGCTAGCATTGAACTGGCACTTCAGCCTAATATCTGGATTCCCTTGCTTTCCTTCTCCATTAATGTTTAGCTGCCCATTAAAAATAATCCTACAAAACAAAGGGAAACATTTCAAAGATATGTTTCTGTGCCAAATCTTTAATAATAGCAATCTTGCTAATATCTACATACCTAATAATGTCTGAGCAGATTATTTTTTGTTATATTTGGAACATCTGCAATCAAAAAGAAGACTTAGACGGTAATGTATTCCCTACTGTAACAATTAGGCAAAAATCAGAATACACATTTCTTCCAACCATATCTCCTGTTAATCCATAAAATGAGCATGTGTTTGATATTTTACCTACTGCCATGGAATATTGGAGAATTTTCAGACAGGAAAAGATTTCCTAGAACTAATCATGTGACGATAAAACCTATTCACTCTGGACAGACAGAAATGAAGCAAGTTTATAAGTCTGCTCATAATTATAATGTGTCACATTTATGTAAAAGAAAATTCTGTAGTTCTGAAAATGTTTGCAGTACTCAGGTTAGACATGTACTCTTACATAATTAGAATTTGAAACCCTAGATTAGATGGCAAAGGGCTGCAGTAAAGACATATACTGTGGTGTATCTGTTTGAAAGTTTTCTTGTACAGTAAAACCCAGTTATATTTTTATAGAAAAGGGCAAATCAGAAATTTTGTTTTGTGCTTCATCTAGAGGTGTTACATGCACTGATTTGCAAAGCAGTTTTGTCAGGACCTAGCTTACTAATGCAACTGTTTAATGATGAGACTGACTTGGAAAGATGAAATTACTTGTTCAAGTTCACACCAGCTTTTGTCAAAGCTAAAATTAGAGCCTCTGTATGTCATTGCCAAGGCCAGTTCTCTAACTCTGGCAGTTATTCTGATTACAAGCAACCCAAATAAGAATTAAGAACAGCTTTAAAACTCCAGAGGACATGTTATCGAACACCTGCTGCTGAAGGAATTGGAGAAGAGCTGTACCTGTAGGAGGTGTAGCAGCTAAAACTGGTGACTGTGCTGCAGCCCTCAGCACTGTAACATGCCCAGAGATGCAAATTCAGGCTCCATCTATGCATGCACACACAGTTTGGAAAAATAAACATAGCCATTATTAAAATTACTTATGAACACCCAGTAATTTCATTGTCACACAGAGAAATAATTTTTAAGCATTGCCAGAAAAAGACCACAAGGATCTTTAACACCACATAAAAACATGGGAAACATTGATTCTCTTTTTTAGGATTATGTTGTTGGGCTCTTACATAAATTGATTTTTTCCCTTTCCCCCAGAATAAAGTACTTGCAACCTATTGCCTATTCCCTTCCTTTCCACTAAAATAATTGTTTTTCCAGGCTCCATAGATACATTGCTCTAATACTTCAAATCTTGTGCTTTACAGTGTAATACATTGTCATTATCTCTGACAGCCCCATCTGAACATAGCTTACTACTTTTTATGGAGTAAGTATTAAACCCTGATAACTCAAAGGAATGTTTTTCGTTTTCTCCGTGCCCTGCTAGTTAACTCACTATTTGTTTCCGTATCTGGCTTTGGGGTTTTTTTCTGCTGTTTTCTATTTATTTTCCCACTTCAGTCAAATCCCCAAATATGAAGTAAAATCTAGATGTTAAGCAGGGATTTTTACCTGACATATTGCTTACCCTCCTTACAGTCTATTACGGTTTCCTCATGGATAAACCATTGGTCACACTTACTCTGAGTTAAGTTTGACTTAGATTGCCAAAGCATTAGAATTTTTCAGTTTTCTGTCTAAATCTCAAAAATTATCTAATTTTGATTTTGGTTTAAAGTGGGGGGTTTAGTCCTGTTTTGTGCATCAGTATTTAAGATATTTTCCTGTTCCTTCCTTTTTTAAATCAAATTTCATCCTAGGTCCTCTAGCCCATTTAGCAGTGCTGGCAGTAAGGTTAATGCTGTGCTGAATGGACTGAAATCTCCCTTCACTGCACTGGCAATGAGCCAAGTCCTGTGGAAAAAGACAGCTTAATTTAAGCAATCTTATCACCATGGTAATAACTCCTCTAGGGGACAGTGAGGTACCAGACCATAAACCTGAGATTCAATTATCATTAATTTATATAAAACTTTGAAGTACTAGAATAATAAGAGGAGTATTTGGGGTTCAAGGCAATTATTATTTTCAGTTACAATTCAGGAGTATTTCAGAGCCCTAAAGTTTGATTATGTCTCTAAACACTTAAAAACTTCGAGAGTTTTGTAGTTCAGGAAGTGTATTTGAATCATCATATAGATGGAATAATTCATTTCTGTGTTACATAGTTATTTAAAGTGTGTAGGTATGATCAGATGTATTTGTTTTCCTGAAAATGCCATGGTTATATTTCTGTTTGGTATAGGGGAGATCTTGGCAACAAGCAAGAGATTTATTCTGTACTATGGTTAGCTTTGTTCTTTTTGAATCAACCTCGTAATTATTTGTTCTCTTCAGGAAGTACATTGATAGCCTTTCAGATCACAGACACCTGCACATAGTCCCTTTCTGTGTAAGCTGGAGTGGTTCTAAAAGCAAAAAATAATTAAATAAAAATACATCTAGAAATACACAGTTCAGTGTAATATCTTGGAAGGTTTGATCTTTCTCCATGGTCTCTGCATTTGAGCATCTTGTGGAACTTGTGAATCTTGCCTCTAGTGCAGAGCCACAGAAAGCACTTTTGTGCCTTGATTTTTTTCCTGGTTCAGTGTTTCCATAGCAAACAGAGCAGCTTTTACAGCTCCCAAGGCAGACAGGTGTTAATGATCATAAGCCACCAAACAGGGAGACAATTTCTACTTGAGCAATGCAATTCATTGGGAGCTTGTTTGCGAATGGAGCCTACTCCTGAGTTAAATGACTGGATTTGGGGCTATTCCAGGAATAAATACAGGGGAGGGCTTCCTTTATGACCTTTCGTTCAAATTATGTTGGCCAGTATTTGCTATTATGACATTTCTCTTGTATTTCCTCATTTTCTACCTAATTAAACAATAAATCAACATATATAGAGGCTGACCATATTAAAAACAGACACATGGCAAGGGTTTTAAATTCATTCTGAGTCCCATGGGTTTTCACTGCACAGCAGAAAAGATCTGAAAATATTTCAGTCTTCTGAATTCCCAAAGATAAATTGAAGACAGTAAATATGACCATGAACTTAAAATAAAAGCTGTAAATATGACCTTAAATTTAGTAATGCGAGAATGAAGGCGTCTTTTATGGAAATAAAAATATAAAGATTTGTCATCTACAATGAAGTACAACTTTAATGTCAGCAGCAATGGCACTTGAGGGCCCTGCTTTTGAGTAGTTTGAGGTCTAGTCACTAAGGACAATAAGGCAATTTCAATTGTTCATACACTCTATTGTATTTTTTCTTTGTGAGAAGCTCTAGTGTGGGCTTCCCTGGAATAGTGGGATAGTATTTGTATAAGGGTTTTTTATGGAGGCTAAATATAGTATCTTGTACAATCACACTGCAGATACTCCTTGCTCATTATTTTGAATAACGTGATGGCATATAAAGTTATAACTAAAAGTAAAGCTATGTTGTGATTTTTATGGCCACCAATGAGCAAGCAGCCTTTTATCTTTCTATGAAATAGTGTTTCCATTTACAAAACCAGAAACAGCCTGAATCTAAATTTTGAAAGCGAACAATAAATACAGGTTAATACAAAGGGTCTAGGCTGTGAGAAGGGGTCAGAGACATGAAAACAATCCTACCTTTTCATTTCCAAAAAAATTAGATATGTATGTGTAATGTTACTGCCCAGAAATTCTGTATTTTCTGGATAGCTATTTCTAGGAAAGGTGGTTTCAAAGACTAAGTAGTATTTATGTAGCTAAGGTGATAGATCTCTTATCAAGTAAACTTTGTCTTATTTGTCACAGTAGCTGTACAGCTTGGGTTAGACCATATGCATGTAGGTACTTGGAAGTAGACTGAAATACTGGTAACAAAAGTCAATTAGAATATGCATGAATATGCATAGGAGGAAATCAATGGCGAAGAAAACTGAGGGGCAACTACTTCAGTTACTCATTCCTTTGTTTAAATCATGCATTCAACCACAGAATATAGGCAATAAAATTACAATATTGGGATTTTTTTCCTTCTTGATTCATGGTTTCAAAGTACTCTGCAAATATGTACTTTGTATGACTTACATAAATATTATTGTAACTGCTATTTTTCATATTTTCCACAAAATAATCTTAAAATTTGTTGAAGAAAAAAAAAATAGAGCAAGCCATGAGCTTATTCCTTCCTTACATCACAAATTGCTTTGTGCATTGGTTCAGTTTTACTCAGCTGTTGTTTGGAGTGCTACAGCTCAGTTCTAAGCCACAGAAAAGCACTTTTGAAAATTACTGAATTAATGTAGAGATGTCACCATGTATCAGAGTAACAAAGCCCATACTGGTATACGCAAGAGTAATTTATGTCCTCAGTGTGGTAATTTTTGTTTTATCTTTTTTATTCATTAAATAGCCAATGAAACCAGAAAGCAGTTGTATTTCGGACAATGGTTTCATTATAGGAGCCATTCTTGATTGATTTTGGAACCATCTTATATTTATATAATTATTGTCCCAGATTTCTGCCAGAGACTTGAAAGTTTAGTCACCTGGTTAACAGGCTTAGCTTGCCTACAGCAACAGACAGGTGCGTCAGCATCGCATCACTTGTTGTTCAGTACTGAAACAAAAAGTGAAGGATACAGATTCCTTTTACATCCAGGGTCACAGTGCTCAGTTTTCAGATGCTATTTAAAGAAAACATGAGTGAATAAAGGGAAGCAATTCTATGTGAATGATTCAAAAAGCAAGTCCAGCTCAAAGGAAATTTTAACAACGTGGTTCTGTTCCCAAAGACAAATGTCTAGGGGAGCTTCAACTTTCTTTCAATTATACGTGTATAAATAGAAATATAAAATAAATTAGATAAGTAGTTTTCATGCCATTTCTCCCTTCCTTCACCCTTGACCATCCTTGTTCTCATAGTTCTTGTATACAAAAAGGTAAAATAAGGGCTGTAAAATTATGTGTCAGTTCTGTCTATAAATACAAGTCATGTCTTATATTCAGATATAGTTTTCCTGGGCTGGTTTTCAAGATAAGAGTATAGTGTATATATCTTTGTGCTCAAGTAGGTGTCTTGTTTTTTATATATATAATAGCTGTCTTGTTTTTATACTAAATAGTTTGTTGAGAGCCATATGGCAGGTTTATAAAAAAATATATTCTGATTAGTATGTAAGTTTAGAAGTGTCCTCTTCTTTCCCCTCCCACTTTGAGTACAGAGTAGAATGAATAGAAAACCAGGAGAGAGCAAATTTCTGCTTCTTACTACTGTCACAGGAAATACTAAGTGACTTAAAATGGGCAGGTACCAGTGTCTTCTTGTCAGTGTTTGCCAAAGTGGATGGGCAACCGTATCAGTTCCAAATCCCTTTTGGCTACCATCTCTATATATTTTCTAGCTGTGCCAAAAAACAGAATCCTTCCTATGTTTCACCTGCTATGCCTCTTAAAAATTTCCCTTTCACTTCTGTTGACGTCTAAAGAAATTACTTCAATCAAATATCAGTATAGATATACAATTACATACTTTATATGCAGCTATAAAATGCAGTTGAAAAGGAATCGGGCAACTTAAAAGATTGAACTGACATCTTCTTAGTTTTTCTATCACATAGCTTTGAAGCAATTTGTAATGCTTTCGGTAACTGTTTCTTGAATGTGAAACATATACAGGTACAAATGTATTCCTACTTGGTTTATCCAGGAGAGGTGCAGACTAATTTTTTGGCCGAAGTATAGCAGGATTTGTGTTTCTAACTTAGCTGTTGGCTCCCTTTCAAGGCTCCTTTTGTTCTTCATTTTTTCTTCTTACAAACTCATGATTTTTAATGGAAATGGAAGGAAAGCATGTTATAGGAACAAATGTCTGGGTTTACAGATGCTTGGAACAGAGTTAATGCATAGAAAGTTACAGAAGTGATACCAAGCCCTTGACAAAGTTGAGGGACATTTCTACAGTATCAGGATATAAAAATATTTTCTCCAAATTTAATTACAGAATTCTGTATGGGGTTAATCTGGTTTCTGTAATAGTATTATGTTATTGCCACATGAATTCAGTTGGGATGTTGCTTCAAGCTTTTATAAGACTTAAATTGCTGTTCCAGATAAGAAGCCAAAAGTACATAACAAAATATCCTGATGGAGAGGCGATGTAAAGAAATGAACTTTTCTCTAACCTTCTCCCAGCTAAGAATTCATCATTTGTATGAACTGTGCTCTTGGAGTTATCTGCCATTCCTCCTGAGATTAAACAAGAGCACCTGAATGAGCAAGGGGAAACTGCTTCTCCACAGAATGAAAGCAGTTCTGCCATCAGCAGGACTGACAGGTCTGATTTCATGCCTTGTGTCAGCTGAACTTCCCAATAAGCCCCTTCCTCTCCTCTTTACTGGGCGTGTCAGTGGCAGGTGGAGTACACGGCTCCTGGTCTGCTGTGGTTCCACTTCACTCCCCAGTGTGGGCTGTGCTGGCCAGGGGTGGCTGGAGAGGGCAAAGAGCTCAGTGTGGCAGAGGAACCTCACTGGGGCTTTCGCTGCATTTGTTGCTGGTGTGGAGGGCTTTGGTCCTGGTAGGATCTTTTTATTCCATTTAACTTCTCTTGAGAGGATTCAAAGTTCAAAAGTTTTTACAGTTGTAGAGATGAACAGATGGATGAACAGCCAAACAGACATTACCTCAAAGAGGTAATGCTTTCCAACTGCCTCTTCTATATATGTGAAGTTATTACTGAGCCTTTAATATTTATTTATGTATTGGACTTATCAGTGTAATGGTATTAAGTGACTTTTATTTCACCAACAAAGGCCTTACCGATAATGTCCTAAATTTCTCTTTTTATGTTAATATTATTATCTTCCTCCATGGATGTTTTCAATTTTTTTTGTGAACATGTAGTTTTTCTCCACTTGGAAGGAGTGGTGGTATCAATCATCCTTATAAACGCACTGATTTCTCTTGTGTTTCCAGTTTACCAAAAAAAAAAAAAAAAAACAAGCCTAAGCTTTTCCCTTAGATCAAATATTAAAGCACACATCAGGCTGCAGTCACATCTAAACTTTTGAACTGCAGGTTTTATTATTTTGCTCTTTAGAAAGAGAGCCTGATTTTATAGAATTGATAGCAACAGTTTAGCATGTCCTGATGTCCTTTGGGAACCGTGGTGTCCTCAGACAGATGAGGAGTCGTCTGAGTTTATAAGAACATAGTCACAGTCTGCCTTTGGAAATTTGTCTTCGTGCCACCAGTGTTTTTCAAATTCTGTAGAAATGTCTTTGGGTACTCAATATACTCTTCCAAAAAATGGAAGCTGTAAACAATTGGGTTTTTTAAACATTTTCTGAACATTATTTCACTGCCGCTCAGTTTCAGTGTACCATTGCTTCAGAATGTCAGTTTTATTACAAATTAGAGCAATGTAAATTCTCCTCTGTGTGAATGGAGTCATTTGTCCAAAAGAGAGTGAGCTGGATCCAGGTTCTGTGCACTCTTCTGCTAATAGAGAAGCGCCTCTGTACAGTAGCATTTTATCATCAAGCCCCTGTCATAAATTGCTGTGCAAGAGTATGAAATTATTCCTGGCTATTGATTGCAGGTTGTTAGAGCCTTAATAATAACAATTTTCTGTTCAGCGTTTCCTTCCGTTTACCTCTGATGCCTTTGAGCTATGCACCATAAAGGACAATCAATACTGCCAAAATCAGACCTTTTTGCTGTAAGTTCCAAAGAATTTAAATGAGAAATTACCAAATAAGTAGGGTTTTGTCATTATGTCTTGAACTTGTAAACCATGTAAAGAACAATTTACTTTTTATATTTGTAATATTTGTATATATGTGTGTGTGTATGTATATGTATATATGCACACATACTTCTCATATGTATACGCTTATATCTAATAGCATGTCTTATTTTATCTGGTGATTCTGCTTCTATTTCCTTGAATATCAATAGGAATTTTGGCATGACATTTTTTCCTACCAAAAGTCTAAGTGACTGTGTATCTTGTTAACTGATGACTGAGAAGTAAAACTTCACAGACTTGCAAAAGCTTTCATGTGTGACAACAAAGCATTGAATCCAGGATAAGCAGCTGTGTTCTCATGGCCTGGTAGGAAGAAAGCAGGTTTATATAGTCCTGTAAACAGTTATATTACTTCATTTGAATTTATTATTTTACTGTATATGAGTTTATAATTTTTCAACTAAAATAGTTAGAGGTAACATTACAATGTGGAGAGCAATGCTATCTTTTTAATGTGTGTATCTACAGCTGTGGAAGTCAGTGGGAAGGAAAACTAGAATGTGTTATCTGATGTACTGCCAGGATGCTCTACTCAGTCAGGGTCAGATGTCCGATTTTGTCCAAGTGCAGTTCATTTGGGTAATAACCAGGAAGCAGGGAGTAACTAATACTCAAATTTCATTCTTGTGGTTTAGTCATAAGACTCCTGATACACAGGCCCTGTAAACTGCAATGCAATCTAACCTGTATTCTCATTTGCTTTCTTTTTTATGTAACTGAAGGGCTCTTTAAAAGATAAAACTGCTCTGTAATACCTTTTTTATTTTCTATAATCTGGCATTTTGAAAACCCTAACCTTTCTTTTAAAATCTTATAATGGAAATACATAATACCATACTCATTACACCATTTTAACAATTACCATTTCAGGAACATGTATTTACAGTATTCTTAAAGGCAAATGTCACAGTACAATGATGTTTCATACTTGTGAGTGTTTGATCCTGTGTACATCCTGCTGTGTATTCATCAAAGAAATTCTCCCAGCACAGATTGATTAATCCATATATGCATTCAAAAACTTGTCTTGTGCGTTGCTGAAGGTGTAAAGGCACATTTACCATTGGGAAGATTCTGGACCATGTCACTTGCTTTCTCAGCTCAGACCTCATGGCTTGAGCCAGAGGAACACCAAGATGCTCTAAACTCATTTGGGTGCATGCTGTGGCATGAGTTTGAGAGGTGCACCTGTCAGGAAAGAGAGCACTGAGGAAGCTTGCTCACTTAGATAAAACAAAGGAAAGAAGGACCAAAGAAAGATGGTGTTTCCAAATGAATATGTAGTTGGTATGGTCAGCCCTGAACTAGCCCGTTTTGCCACAATTTCTGAGCACATATCACAGTAAGTTATTGTTTAACATTAAATAACCTTCCTAAATTCTCTTGGAGAGCTCTTGCCAGTCCTGAAAAACCATCTTTCCTCCTATAAAAATAACTTCTATACTTCTGCACCAGAGCCTGTTCTGCAAGGCACGTTTTTGTACCTTATTTTTTGTGCGAACGTAAGTCTTTGCTATTTTTTCTTGAAGGCAATCAGTCCTGAAAAGTATGCTGAAATAGGTCTCCAAATGAATTCTTTCTTAGTATGTTTGAGAATCACCGCAGTAGGCAAAAGCATTTGAAGAAAAACTGCTCTCAAAATAGCTCAATTAAGAACAGTAAAGAAATTGTGCTCACCTATATAGTAACTACAGTTCTTCAGAATGGATTATCCTTGTAGATCAGGTGACTAGTAACTTTTTTTTTTTAATTTCCTATATTCCATGGTAAAAAATAAATGTTCACAGTGGCACTGGCTTTAGCATTTTTGGGGTATTCCAGGTGAATAAACCAGTTAGATGTGGATGGAGGGGGTATTGCTGGCAACAGTTCCTATGACTCTGTCACAACTGTGTAAAAGCACACAGAGGCTGCTCATCTTGGAGGATCCCAGTACTCTACTGAGAAACAACCTTCCCTCAGCATTACTCTGAAACATGGGGAAAATATTTTAGAATTTATTTATGTTATGTTGTTTCACTAAAATATTGCTGGACGTCTTGTGGTGTAGTTAAAAAACTTGTAGAGGGTATTCAAATACACATTTTCCTGTCTTTGATAGTTTCTGTGGTTATATGCAGTATTTACTATATAGTGCTTATATAGTTCCTTTTGATTTTTACATCACAGAGTGGTTTTTACATCATTCTTTGTCTTCTCTTTGTAGGCATTTCCTGTTTAAACATGGATCTGGGTCTTCAGCTATCTTCAGCGCAGCCAGTCAGAACTATCCCTTAACATCCAATACTGTTTACTCTCCACCTCCTAGGCCTCTTCCTAGAAGTACCTTTTCCAGACCTGCCTTCACTTTTAACAAACCTTACAGGTGTTGCAACTGGAAGTGCACAGCTCTGAGTGCCACTGCTATCACAGTGACCCTGGCACTGTTGCTCGCCTATGTCATCGGTAAGCCCTGCTTCCTTTCCTCTGCTGGATTATTCTTTTACCTCCTCTGCTCTGTTATCTTGCTTGCTTTGCACTAACATAAATCATGTTTTACTAATAGTATTTGCCACTGGTGCTTTGTAAATGCTGACGAACAAAACACTGCATTGGCTAAAGGTTGAACATGGAATTCTCATTAACTGTCCACTCTGTTAACCTTTATGCTGCCTAACAGAGAAAGAAATATTCAAGATTACAGGTTTATGCTAGCAGAGGACTCCTACTGATTTTAATTGCTGTGATATTTTCTTAAACATTTGATTTTCATAGTAGGCCTTACAACATTGTTGCTCTTAAAGAATTATTTGGAAGGACTGGTAATGTTTAATTGTGTTTAGCCTTGCTACCCTTAGTTAATTTCTTCAGTCTCATCACCATTTAAATCTTACACTGTTTTCCTCCTAATTATTTTATCATTTGCTAGAATGACAGCTAGCTCTAAAAATAGTTTTACGCCATGTTGTCTAAGATAGATTTTGTTATCCCTTTATTGAATTTATGTTTTAAAAATAGGTTACACAGTATCAACTTTGTGGTTTTGTTAGCAAAATACATTGGACAGGTTTATCAGAGTAGCTAGAAAGATCTTCCCCACGTTTGGGGTTGGGTGTTTTTTTTGGTTTTTTTTTTGGTGGACAGGTATATTGGAGGTGGCTTGAAGTCAATGTGGTTACAACCATACATAGGAGAGCAATTCTGTGTGATTTCCAACATAACATTTAGCCTGAACTTTAATTATTCCATCGGGTTTTCAATCTGAATTGAAAATATTAAAGAACATTCTGTGTGTAGAATTCAAGAATGTGACTGTGGCTTTTGTAAACATAGGGAAATCGAATTCATTTCCCTGTCTCACACACACACTTAGACTGTTGGTTGAGATGGCAGTTCACAGGTGGCAGGAGCCAGAGTATCCCTGATACCCTATAGCTTGAATGGGAATAATTTCAGGTTTGACTGAAAGAGTGCAGTTCATACTTGGTAAACCTTGCCAGAGATACAAGTACAGATACCTCCAAACTGATAAGTGGCCACTGATTTTCTATACTCTCTGAATAAACATATCGATGGTGAAAATTATTAAAATTTCAATTATTTCTTGTTTCCCACTGAGGTTTTTTTTGGTCCCATAGTGACAAAGTTTTGGTTATTGTCAGCAAGATGCTCATCAGGAGGGATTTTTTCCTAACATCCTCACCTAATGCATATGGGAAAGCAGATTTGAGCATTTCTGGTGCATGATGATTTGAAAGCACCTGAGGATCTTGTAAGCTCCATTAATTGCAGATTTACATAACAGCTGGTGAGCATATGCCCTCGGTTAGGATGGGCTGTATCATTTTTGCAGCCTCATCTGTTTGCTACACGTATTATCCCACCCACACCATTTCGATTTTATCTGGATGAAGCACTGCCTCTTTCATCCCTGTTTAGATCTCAGTCTGCCACTGAAATTTCTGTAACTTTCTAGGGATATGCTGCTATATGTCATCAGCCTGAGAAGGCTGGAAGCACTCCTTGTCACCATGAATTAAAAAGCTCTGTGTGACTCTCCTGTAGATGTGTCTGTTTGTCATGCCTTGGTAACAAAAGGGTGTAGCATGTTTTCTTTAGTTAGGCAGAAGCAGGTAAAATGGAGATGTCCTTGCATTTTGTAAGTTATTATTTTTATTTATGTTTTCTATGGAAAAAATATAAATTTTTGAACCAGGAGTTATAATTCAGAAAACTTTTCAGGATGCCATTATTTGCTCTTATTTTCCCCAGAAATTTTTCTGTTGCATAAGCTTTCCTGCAGATTCAGGTAGTACTAGTTAGCTTATTCCCAGTGAATATTCCTGCTGCCCATCTCTAGTTGGCTAAATATTTAAATAAGTTTATGGCCTCTTCTTATGAATCAGATATCTTATTTTGTTCCCTTTTGTGAGGTTTAAATCATAGCATATAAACTGTTTTCAAAGTTCACTGGCTCTGTAGGCTTGCATATTTGCATATCTTTTCACATCAAAAGTTTAAATGTGCATGTTTTAAACAAGTAGTTGAATATAGAAATTCAGACCGTATGTAACACTCTGAAGTTAAAATTCACTCCCCCAAGTGTTTTCTCTTTGCTCACCATGATTCAGATCCCTCACTCCATCAGGTTTTCTTCAAGTCAGAGGAAGTTGTGTCTGAGCAATCATTACAGACATGGGCCCAAATTGTAAAACAAAACTCGTTTTAATTTCAGGACCAAACTTAACCTGTTATCAGCTCAGCAGTTGTTACTGGAAGAATAAGGGAGACTTCTTAAAGGCAAAATTGTTTTCGTCATTGTATTTTTTGACATAGCCTGCATTAACTTACCATGAGCTACAATTTCAGGCCAAATGAATATTGATCAAAATTTAACATCAAGCTTTTTCTTCTCCTAATCTAAGAATTTAAATGTTCTTTTTTAAGTATTTTTCACTGCCATTAAATGCTTGAGCTACACATTACTTTTAAAAAGAGGCCCAAATCTCAGCCTCAAGTCAGAACATCTCCAAAGGCTTAGAGACACAAAGCTTATTCCAGATCAAAATTTGCAAGTGGCTCCTATATTTGTAATGAGCTGAGACCTGTGCCAGAGTGCTCTAAGCTGTGAATTTCTTTTCAGTCAAAAGGTAAACTAGCAAATTGGTTTTGTTCTTTTATTTTTCAGCCTTTCCCTCTTATCAGTGAGACTCAATAGCGAAGCTTTTACATAAGAACACATAATTCTTCTGTATTTTCTCTCCTTTGAACTGCTACTCAGCTAAAAAAAATACTATCTCTCCGTTAATCCTCTTTTGGCGTATGATCGCTGTGTTTACTATTTGGCCTTTCTGAAATAAATTTGACTATTATATGGACAGTATGGAAATTATAGAACACTTGATGGTTGTGTAACAGCAGATTTATTGAAAATCTTTAGTTTATCAAGTAAAACACATATTTTCACTTCAATGGGAGTAATTTCTGTGAATAGGTTCTAAAGTCATAGTAGTTACTCCAAAAAACCTTATTTCATAAAGTACATGTTTGGTCTTCAAACTGTTGGAGATGTAATTGTAAATGTGTTGAATTGTTTTCTGTGGAAAAAAGTCATACTTTCATTTTCTGTTTTCCTGTGTGTTGAGAAATGTAAATCATGTAAATCTGGGGCGCAGTTGTTGAATTTGCCCACAAAGTGGGCAGCGAGGCAGGTGAGCAGTTGGGACACACCTCAGGTGAGAGTGCCTCTCACCAATGCGTGGGGAGCTACAGCAGCTCCACCAGCAGTTCCCGAGACTCTTGCCAAAAAATTTAAGAGTGAATTAGGCAAATACAAGAGATAGAATAAGAAATACAGCACTTCTTCTGTTTTTTTCCAACACCACATCATTTCCTTTAAGCCCAGTACAATGGGTGATATGGCTGATCATTTAGTAGTTATTTTTAGCCCATTAGGGAGTAGGATTTTTCTTCCATGATACTTTACCGTTTTATCAGCAGCTGATTTGGACTTGCAAATCACTGGTCCTATTGATCAAAGGTACTGAACTCCTACTGTTCCTATTGATTTCAGAAGGTGATGTAAATGTTCAGTACCTCTGAAAATTGTATCTCATGTTCTTGGATTTAGCCATCCCTGACTACGAAATGACGATTTTATATACAAATGAATTCTCAAGTATGAATATGAAGTTGTCCCTATCCTTCATGATATTATCACTATTTATGAGTATGCACTGGAGATGGGTGTTGGGTCTTAAATTATATTTACGTGGAGGGTAAGGAAATTAAAGCCTCTGTGCTGACTGACACTGTGACCTGCCATTTCTCACTCTCTGTACAAGGGAGAGGAGTGATGGTTTCAACATTGGGAAAGGCCAGGCCAAATTTTAAGGACAAATGTATCTCAGTGCATAGATTTATAACATTGGTTGCATCACTTTAGACAATGTGTAACAGTAGCAAAAATAGGAATTATGCGGAGAAGGCTCAAGGGGAAAATATACTGCTGTACACTGAAGAATATAATGGTATAGTAAACAGTGCTAGGTGTTTCAGGGTTATGCAAACGTTGTGATACAGATGCATAACCCTGAAATGCCATTGAACTCCTCACTGGGAGAACTCTCACTGAGACAGATACATCAGGGTCTCTCAGCTGGGAATTGTGGTGTCTGCTCTCTTGGATCCTGGGTCTTACTGAGGAGCTTGATACTGTCACAAATCTCTAAGTACTCAGAGGAGACACATTTACTGTCGCCCAAGACTAGATTTTGTTTGTTCCTAAGTCTAAAATATGACTCGGTAACGAAAAATGAAACCATCATCCCTGTAGGAGGATTGCAGGAGAGAGGGGTATATTTGTATTTTTAGGTATAAAAATATGTTAGGTATAAAGAGAAGACTTCTTGAGAAAGAGGACAATGCTGAGAGTTAAGACGGCTATAAGAAATATATGGAAGAAGTCCTTATTTCATTAAATGCCTTAGATGGTCAAAATAACTTACCACTTTAAATATGGATTTTAAAAAATATTCTGAAGACTGAATCAAATATTAACAGTCTCAAATTCTGAAATCTGTTTACAGCAGAATGAAATAGTATTTTATTTGTAAAACGAGCTTACAGAAGATCACCTCTTCTAAAGGTCAGGATCAGAACTTTGATTCTGGCTCTTACTTGTGTCCAGGTATTTTTCTCATTAATTCACCTTTACTGGAACTGAGACACTGACACATCTGTGGCTTCATGCCACAGTGAAATCCGGTTTTATAAGCAGAACCTGCTAGCAGTTACAGAAACAAATAATTTTCTGGCACTTAGAGCAGGTGCAGAAAGAGTAGTCAGCTGCTGATACACATTCTGTTACAGCTCTTCTGAAGTTTGGGCTTCAGGGGGATGATCTACTGAGATTCTGTAAAACACCAGAGAAAGCTAAACAAAAGCCTTTAGTGGAGGTCAGCAATTTGAATAGACTTCACATTTGCGGGGTTTTTGTCCTTTGAAGTTCGTCTCGCAGGTAGTAAGTGCTTATTGCACAGGACTTTTTTGACATCTCCTCACTACTGAGTGTCTCTTTTGCACTGGAGCCAAGGCTCTTATTCATATTCTGCCAAACATGTAGCACCGGAGTTGACAAGCTGTGCTTACACAGAAGGTAGATAAGAATAAATTAAATTAGATCATTGGCTTCCTAGCAGATGGCGGGTTAATCCAGTTTACAAAGCGCGTTCTGAAAAAATTACTTGTATCTTTGTGGATATTTACTTGAGTATGCTGTAGCATTGTGGGGATGAGGTAGTCAGTCTGGAACTGTCAATTTGTTTTGTTTAAATGTTAAACAAAATAAGTGATCTAGTCAGTAACTTCAGAGGTAAAGACCCAAGTCTTTGTTCTGAGCATGGCCCTACTGGTTTCACTTACATCAGTAATGTGAAGCAACAAAAACCTGCCTCTAAGTAGGGAAAATCCCTTAGGCAGCATAAAGTTACACTCACTTTTCATCTCTTTGCTGAGAGATTCCATGAAAGAAATTTATGGAAAGGGTAGATGATGTAGGGCTTTAATATTTCTTTTTCTGCAAGAGATTTGTTTTATACCTAATAATTATTTTTTTACCTAAGAAGCATAATAAATTAGCTAAGAAAAGCTCTGTACTGTGGCTAGGATCTTCTGTACTGGAGAGAGAAAGGTCATTTAAAACCACCCTGCACAACTCCACTGTGCAGCCTGGCCAGGGCAGGGTGGCAGGGTGGTGAGGAAGAAATTTAGGTTCACCATAATCCTGTGGCATCCTCCAGTCTCTTCAAATTCACTGACTACAGACTCCTCCAAATTTCGTTTCTGCCATAACATCTATAATGCATGTTAAAATTAAAAAAAAAAAAAAAAATCTGTGTCTACTTTTGTGTTAGAATTTTATCAGAAACTTTGAATTTAAAAGGGCTATCTAATAAAATATAAATTAAATATGAGTATGGTAGTATCCATCATGTAAGCCATATCCCCCAACATTATGTAAAGAGGGTCAAATTTTGCCTTCAGATCAATTTTGCCTTCGGATCACCTCAGTGAAAGCAATGTACAACTCTGCTCATGGCAACGTGCAACTCATAGATTGCACAGAGCAAAGTAATAATGTAATTATTGACACGGCATTATACTGAATGTTCCAGCAAGCCAAGAAAGAATATCTTTTCAGATGAGTGCAGTTCCTACCAGCAGGGAGAATACTGCACTCAGCTGTGAGAGGAGAGGTTTGGTTGGGCCAGCTGATGGAACTTAGGGGCTGATGCTCCTGCTGACTCACCACAGCTCCTCCTAACAAAAGTGTGAATTTTGCAATTGTACCAGCCAACAAGGTATTCCATCTCCATTTGCCTGCTGGTCCTTGGGTATTGCCTGAAACTGTAGCAGCAGAGCAGTGACCTTATGCATCCTGCTAGTTACTGAAGTATTTTAGGTGCTGCAAAATACAGGGTATGTGATTGTAGAAGTTTTTTGGAATGCCAGAGCCAGAGTAGCTTTTGCTTTTTCTGTAATGTAAGTGTAGTCATCAAACCTCGAAGGCTGTTCTGTGTCAACTTGAGCTACATCCTATAATGCATCCTTAGTCCTAATGGTGAGTTTCGTACTGTTAGTCAGCAGCCGGCCCTCAAGGGTACTGCAGTCAAGGTCTTCAGAAGGTTGAACTCTGAGGAGAGGGCAGAGATATTCATCAGAAAGTGAATCTCTCTCCTTTTTACCCAGCCCAGTACTAAGTTGGACAGAGTGATGGTATCATGTCCTATTTGTTCTGTGGAGTAGGATCTTACACCTGGGCATTACACATGGGAAATACAGCTGAGAACCTTGCAAACGGATTTATGCTGTGGGAAGTGACATTGTGGCCCACACTTAAATTGCACATCATTTTCTGTGCCCCTTTTGTAAAAGCCAGAAATCCACTAGAAAAAAATCAAAGGGAGAATAACTCAAAAGCAAAGTTCTTTTGAGCTTTTTAATGAAATTCAGTACATGCCTACTTATTTCTAAAGAGATTTGAGAGATGGAGATTTGAAAGTTTTATGTAATCTTATTTGGCGAAATAAGTGTGTATTTAAAACATGCTGTACATATGTTGTAGGAAAAAAGCTCTGTAGGAATTTTGTATACCCTAGGTAAAAGAAAAGTATCACAGAAAATGAAAAGGTTAGGGACGGCTCTGTGTCTGCTGAATAAACATTTATTATTCCCTGTAGTTAACTTCTGAAAAAGGTATCTCTAGAAGTTAATGCCTTTACTGGTATTTGTGGTCTGGTTAGTCCCAGAGTGACACCTGGATCTGAAGGTAATTTCTCAATAGCTATAATTAATGTAATGAAAATTGGAATTATTTTAAGATTGCAAGGTGACTGGGTTTGTGCAGTGCTAGAAGTCATTCAGATCAATTCATGTAGATCTTATTTTCACAGCCATGTGCTTTGTACAACCCTCAGTTGTGGCCATTGTTTAGCACAAGTCTGGTGCCCCGTGTCACCTCCCAGGGATGAGACATCCGAGTCTGGCAGAAACCATCCTCTCTGCAGCGCAGTTGGTGTTTCTCAAGGAGGAAGCTGACCGTCAAACATAGATACAGATAGTTTTGCCAGCTTGCCAAGCTTTGGCACGAGCTATAAAAACAACAGCACTTCCCCAGCCTGAAGAAAGACAAAGCCAGTAAATGATTGGAATTGGTGCAAGCGGATGGCAGCATGCACAGAGTGTGTAATGTGGCAAACACATGCACCAAGGAAAAGGTGCAGCACACGTTCAGCCCTGGCTTTGTGACATACCCTCTGCAGCACGTGCAAATGCTGTCCTAGGAAATTAATAATAACAACAATGGGAATAGTGTAAGAAAGCAACTAGGTTATATTCACGATTCCATAACCACTAAAAGCTTATTATTGATGTGTGCAGTTGTGTTTTGCTTCTAGTAATCTGTTTCAAGTGCTGATATAATTGTTTGCATTAGTATAAATGAAATGTACATTCATTAGCTATCAGTCCCATTGAACTGTGTTCCCTTTTGTTGTTAATAACTATTTAAATAATAATAATCTCCAGAAGCTCAAGCCAGGAGCAAGAGCACTTACTCTAGAGATGTCAAGGCTGCTTTTTGTTGTACATGGCGGTGATGTGTCTTGCATTAAGAATCTCAAAACTCAGACCTTAACTCTGTGTAATCTGACTGCAAGACCTTTTCAAAGTATTGTCATGGTCCCTTGATGATTTTAAGACCATAGAATATGAAGCAAACCAGGCTTGAGATCTCACCACTGACACCAGAAAGCTTAAAAGTACTCTTCTAATACCTCTTCTGGGGAGTGGATATGTGCTGCCCAGTGTCTCCAGAGTCCAGATCTGATGGTGAGTGAGTGGTTTGAGATGCAGTAAATTTGTTACCTCACTAATTCAGTAGTCATCCTCTCATTTGCTTGATTTGGATCATGTATCTGTAATTGGGTGACCTAGGAGTGCACAGATCTGGAATTAATGACTGTAGATTGGCCGCTTTGCATTCTTGTGGTACTTCTCCCAAGCCCTTGACAGGAATCCATTTAAGGCTTGGGATTTTGTTAAATTTTTATAATTTTAACTTTTCAGCATGCAAGGGAGACTTGTGACCAAACTCATGGGAAATGGTCTCCAAGTTTCCTGGTTGTATTGAGGCTTTTTCCTTGAAGTATGTACAAGTGCAGAATAAAACTGTGTACTTTCTCAATGCAAGACCCATTCTAGATCACACTTATTTCTCCTGGGAGTCTCTGAGGTTCCTACATGGTTCAGGAAGAGCAAATATATTGCATTTTAGGCTCCCACTGTGGGCAGATCCTGCTCAGTGCAAATTGCTGCAAGTGGCTAAAGAGCTGCTGCTCAGGCTTTGCTCTCTATGTGACAATTTCAGCTCCTCAGTGGGGGTCATCTTCAATCCGTATTTTAGTGGGTCACCCGTCCTCCCTGCTGAGTTACTTCAATGCTAAGGAAACCGCTTCCTTGGAATAATTTGCCCTTCTCAATAAGACCTAGGTAATTGTCTAGAATAACTGCAGTACTATCATGTTATACTAAAATAAGATCCTCTGTTGCTGTCTTTCTCCAACCATCCTTCAAGGCCTCAGATCAGAAACAAAGAAAGGAAAGCAGAAAACATGAATGGCTCTGCAGGCAAGGTAGAGTAGGCAGCCCCTGCGTATGGCAATAAAGGTAGTTTATAACTTCCTAAAAGGATTATTTAGTAGATTTCCTAGTACATACTTAAATAACAACTATATTTCCATTAATTTGTGTTGTAAAATAATTGCATATATTTTAGGTGTAGAGCCAGCTTTTTATCTGCAGTTTAATTCTAGAGTAAGTCTGGAGTCAATGTTTTTGCTAATGTTTAACCTAAATGAAAAGGTTTCAGAATGCAATGGGCACAGTTTCACTTTAAACTGGATTGGAAAGGTAAGAAGTTTTAGTTGGTGCCATTGCTTTTGTCACCAAATTCTGAGATCTTTGACAGTCGAAAGCTGAGGGACAGTACTTATACAGCATTAGAATCTGTCACACAATATTGAATTTATTCAACTTTTATCCTTTTAATTGCAAGTAATGCCATTAATTGCTGTAGAAATTCATCAGTCTGAACCTGGCTGAGCTCCAGGAGAAAGTGTGGAAACTAATTAAACATCAAGTATTAAGGTAAAATGGTAAATTGCTCATTAGCCCCCTTGAAATTCTGATTTATTACTAACAGAACAAAGTAATACTTGACTTTGCAGAAACTGGGTCATAGCATTCTTTTGTAGTCTCACTGAAGGTGCTGTAGTTTAGCCATCAATTAATTGGTCTTCATTTTTTTGCAGCAGTACACTTGTTTGGTTTAACCTGGCAACTACAGCCTGTGGAAGGGCAGCTCTATGAAAATGGAGTTAGCAAAGGAAATAAAGGAACAGAATCCATGGGTACTACTTACTCACCAATCGGAGGAAAAGCTTCGGATAAAATGGAAAAAAAAGGTATGTGTAAATGAGAAGCCAGACGGATGATGAACAGTTAAACATTACTGCTGTTCAGATCCTGCATTTTCTACATTTTGAGAGTATTTTGAGTCCAGGTTTTATCATCTCTAGTATAATTTTAAAACAGGTATGAAAAGACCATAACCAGATAGGTTCCTTTACCAGAACTCTCACTGAAATTAGCAACCAGCCCATTAGAAGAGGAAGGTTCAGTAGCACAGTAAGAGAAGAGATGAGAGTGTTTGG
>VWZT01011558.1:158023-276244 GCA_013397055.1 Pachycephala philippinensis | reverse complement strand
AAGGGGAACACAGGGGAGGGGAGGGGAGGGGAGGGGAGGCCATATTTGCCTTGTTCCCTGTTGTGCAGAGGGCTTGATACAGTGCCTGTCTTGCAGACCAAAGTCAGTCCCAGGCAAAGTGAACCCCTTTGTACCGACAGGTCAGAATGTGCAGAAGAGTAGAAATCATAATGCTTTTCAAGACATCCAGCTCTTGAAGGCGTAAGCTAAAGAACAGCATCCTGTCACATCCCGGCTGACCCAGTCACAGTGAATCAGCTCCCAGGAATCTACCATGGCTTCACAAAATGCCTGAGCCAGTCTGTCAGCTCCCTGCTGCCAGGGGCACAGCCCTGCTCTGCCTTCCCGCCTCCCTCTGCCGCTGCCTGTGTCCTTGTGCCCGCTGCAGGGATTGTCTCCTGCACAACCAGGCCACGTCAGTCCTCCATGGCAGCAAAAAATGGCTTTGTTAAAGCCATGATGCAAATCATCTTCTGCCACAGAAGTGGCTGAACCAGACCTCTTGAAGTACCAGAGCTGTGATAGGAAAGGAGTGGGCTGTGCAGCCAGGGTGTGAAATGGAGAGAAGGAGCTGTCTGAGATGTGTAATTCCTTCCCCTTAAGTCCTGTCATTTAATGTTGTTAGATCACCTGCTTCAGTATTAGTCACAAGCTCTGGCCCATGCTGCCCATCGACCACCATGACAATGCTTTCTGACCATAAAAAACAGGTGGCCTTCCCATTTCTTTTTATGGTACTCAGAAAAAGTGGATAAATCAGATCAGATCAAAGTGAATGGGAGTGGAATATGAAACCTAATCTTTCCAGTAGTTAGGAGGAAAGTAAAATTGTACTGGTAGCTCTGCAATGATAGGAGACTTCCACAGCTTTCAAAATTTTCGAGCAGAGCAGGGATCTGATTTTTTGTGTTCTGGGTAAGATCCATGACTGAAAATAGGCAACAAAGTGGGACATTGTTGTACCAGTCCCTCCAGGAGGAAGATTGCACTGCACATCAATAATTTTGCAAATCAGTGTGGCACAACAGGATAGAAATCATATTAGATAAATGAACAGTAGAAATACATGTAAGGAGACAGTGATGTTGTTTTCCATTATTTCATCCCTTAGAATGGATTTGTAGTGAGTTGCAGTAAATGTTTTATACACTTTTGTATTTTTGTCCTGGTGCACCATGGAAAATATCTCAAATAGTTCTTCTCAACTGCATTAAATCATTTTGTCAATATATTACAGACTTAATAAAAGCTTTTCCAATGCATTTGGCTTCCAAAGAAGGATGTGTAGAAAAAACATCAAAAATCTTAAAAAATTAGATGGTTGGAAACAGAGAAAAGAATATGCGAGTCAATAAAGACTCAGTGTAGTAGGTAAAAACCCAAACCACCTGCCCTGCCCCTGGGAATCCCACTTTTTAGTGTAGCTATACAACTACCCCATGACACTAAAGAACAGAGTCCTGTGATAGCAGAGCCATTTCATTGAGGGCATACCCAGCAGTTTCAGAGGTCAGTCATGAATAAACCTACACTGTTGTCTCACTTGTCCCCTTTCACCGTTTGGGGGTAACGTGTAATCCAGAGTTTAAGCTAGCAAGGAGTATACACTTGGAAAAACACAAAAAAAATCATGCGGAATTAGTACATGCATAGTCTGACTCTGGCTAGTCTTTGCTCATTTTCTTTCTTTACATCACTCTTAATATATATCAGTAATTTTATTCCCAGTTCTCATAACAAATTTTCCATCTAGAAGTGATGAAAAGGAGCACTTGGAAACAGGCAACTCCTTTCACTACAGCATGATACCACAGAAAGTTGGTGCATTGCCTGTAAACTTGAAGCCTCTGATGTAATTTCACAGGGATAAATAACTGCTGTCGGATACTGTGACCTCACATTTTCCAAACTCAATGCAGCAGCACAGAATGCTTTTCCAGACTTTGAAAGCATATATTTTAACTAATCTTTTAATGAAAATGAAATTTATAAACCAGCAAGTCAGATTTCTTCAAGAAGTCACTTTATAACACACTGACCCACGGCTATGAGTTAACATTTTAATATGTAGTAATGTGATTAAAAAGTCAGATATACTAATGATGCTGGTATTTACCAGGGGAATACAAGGAAATTGATTGTTTCAGGATCAGTAATAATAAGCATAGGGGTTCATTCTTGTGGAGGTAATTGGCACCACGCTGTTCAGAGTTTCTCTTTCTTGAAGCCAAGAGAAACCTGTGATTAGGAATCTTATCTTCTGCTTTAGACTTCTGAGGGAACTCTGCTTAGAAGGCATACGGAAGAATTAATACCCTAGTTGGCAAGATTGGAAGCTGTACAAGGAATTGAATATAGATAATTAAATGATACTTCATCATAAAAAAATGTTTTAACAAGAGCAGAATTGTATTGCATCAGTGTAATTTTAAAGCTTATTTTGGACTTTTTCAAGAGAGAGCAAGAAAGTAGACGAGGATAGTCTGTGAGGAGTGTGTCTTCAGGTGCCTCTTTTGTACAGCCAAATACCTGCTTAGTTCAACTAAACACAGAAGCAAAGCTAAATTCTTTTTCTGTAAAGAAAGCAGAGTGTCTCAGTGGATATGAAAATATGCATTTCAGACATGGCTCCTGCATTGGCCTTTCCATGCTCTGTTGTTGTCTGAAAAATTAGCATTTGAAAGGTAGAGATTTCGCAACTGTGTCCTCTCAGTAGGAGTAGATATTATGTGTATTTTCCTGTTAGCATTGTGAACAGCAGCATGCACTTCTTTCCCGTGGGATGAGATAAATGTACATCTAAGTGCATCTGGTTTTTTCAAAGCTTATATTAAATTGTTGCTAGAGCAAAGGTATTTTCAGCCAAATGTGGAAAAACTCCCGAGGTATGTAGCAACACTAATATAATATTCAGCGTAATTTGATAATATCAGTTAGTGAGAATTCACCCAGACTGAAGACATAACACTTTTTCTTTTCAACCAAGAAACAGACCTTCTCACTTCAAAAAATAAGTAGTTACTGTATGTTAAAGACCCTGAACACTGACCAATAACACCTTTAACTTCAAAAATTATACGGTATCCCTGACTTTTTACTTAGTGCTCTACTGTCTTGTAACTGAATCATATTAATTACCATGTGTCATTATATCACCAAAAAGTTCCATAGTGTTTTACTTAACCCAGGGCAATTGCTTGCAAAGAATCATTACGATTTAATAGAGTATTGGAAATAGGAGAGAATGTTTTTAAATTTACATAAGCCAAGTAGGATCCTTTTTGGGTTGGGGTGGGAAGGGATCCACTTTCATTGTCCAACAGAGGAAGTTTAATTCTCTTTTCCAAACTCAACATGCAAGATTTTTTCTGTGAAGCAAATTGGGCAGAAGTAATCTCACCATGAATGTTGTTAAAGCAGCAATTGAAAAATATTTTAAGTCTCAAACTAAGTAGCGTATTTTTAGAGTACTAGATTACAAGTTTCTAATCTAAAAATAGATGTATTTACGTGATGAGGTGTTATACGTTACCTCCTCGTTCTTGCTGTGGGTTTGGTGACACAAAGCAGCTGTAAAGCTGGAAGATCTGGTACCCTGAGAATTGCTCCTGCCTTGTAAATTAAATCTCTATTCATTAAGAATGCTAAGTACTTCCTACGCTAGTTAAAGCCTGTGTAAGGTCCCACTGAGGGTCTGTGTTATTAACACACTCAAGCAAAACCTGGCCCTAGCTTTGCTACTGCTGTTTTCATTTCCAGGGGTGATTTATAAAATTTCACATACGTTATGTTGGATTAGATATTTATATGCATTTATTGTAAAAGATGAGGCTCCAGTCACTTTGCTCCTCATTATTTTTCACTGTGCTTCTGGAATGAAATGAAACATAAATGGATATGGCTGCTGAATTCGATCTTCCTTTGACTCGTCCTCTAATGCCACACACTATCCTGCTCTTATTCTAGTTCAAAGTATGGAAATGTCAGTAGAGTTTGACAAACCTTTCAATGGCATTAGCTCAAATGTTAGCAGGATTGGGTCTGTGATTCACAGCATGTCACAGTGCTGATCACAGACAGGCAGTAAAAAACATAAAGATGGTGCTATAAGCCAGCAAAGTCAGCCAGCTCCAATTTAGTTTGGCAAAGTCTTCCTTATGCATTCCATTTCTCTTTCTGTTTCAGTGCCCTCACACCCATGTGTGACGTTACATATTGTAGATGTCTGCAAATTTATTGTTTGGCATTATTAAATTATACCAGTTTTATCTTCAGAGTGCCTTTCCCTGTCCTCATGCCCCTATTACACTTCAATGAAGAAAGACTGAGCCAGAACAGATGTTCTTTATTTCTCGAGGACTAGATTAACGCTACCAAAATAAAACCATTAGGAATGGTGATTAACAGAAATCCAGGCTTTGGACAGGGGCTCTGAACTACCAGGTCTGATGGAATTTCTGTCCTCAGTGGGGTCCATTTGTGTAGCTTATGCAATGCCCCTTCAGCAGCAGTCTGAAATACGTGCCAGAGGAAGAATTTCCCACTGTCCTCTCTCTGTGCATTCGCAGTTGAATGTGTTTTGTTTGCATAGTTGATGGGCAAAGACCATGGTTTATGCAGCAGCCGCTGTTCCTCCTTTTCATAATCAGTAAAATGTTATAAGATTTCCAGGGCAAAAATACCCCATGACACCTGTTGTTGGAAATATGTTGTACGTGTTTCTTTGAGTTTTCCAACTTGTTGAATAAAAAAAAATGCAGTTATCAGTGATAGAAGTTGATTTTTGTATATTCCAATATATCTGAGTCACGTTTATACCTTGTAACCTTCTCTCTTTACCCACTGTAAATACACAACTGACTATTTTGTTTGTTTCTGGAAAATTAGTATTTCAGAAGGGCCGGGCCATAGACACGGGAGAAGTAGAGATTGGAGCACAAGTTATGCAGACCATCCCACCTGGTTTATTCTGGCGCTTCCAAATTACCATACATCACCCCGTGTACCTGAAATTTAACATTTCACTGGCAAAGGATTCTCTGCTGGGAATTTATGGCAGAAGAAACATCCCACCTACTCACACTCAGGTAATTGGAAATGATCCTGATTCTATCACACTTAAATTTTCAAGCAGCAGTGGATGGGAGTGTTCACAACACGCTTTCAAAGAAGAGAGTGAGGAAGGGACTGGCTGTAACCACAGTCTGGTTATCCTTTTCTTTTACTGAGCTCTAGCAATACCTCAAACTGCTCTCTCAGAGGAAGGGACAGTGCCATAGCAGACAGGTCAGCAGCTGTGACCTCAGGGATGTGACTGTCTGGGAGGCTGGACAGGTACACACTGTCCTGCTGTGTAGATCCATCATCTTCTATGCAAGGGAGGAAATTCCAGTTCACTTGAAAATGCTTTAATCTTTTTATGATTCCCTTAAAACAAGCAGATTGTACAGTCAGTATAAAGAGTTAATAGAAAAGAAAAAAGCTGTCTGTGGTTTCTAAGATCAAAATTATTTTTGAGTGCTTACTCCTGGGGATTTGCAAGAGAAAACCTAGCTAAGCAGTCATATGCTGTATTGCTGGTCACATTCAACATTTTTTTTTTAGGCTTAATGTATTTGGCATATGAAGCTGTCATTTCTATGGATAATAAATTTTTCATCTTACTTTATATCAGGATCACACTCCACAGAGTGTGATAAATATACATGGAATCATTGAAAGATTGCTTATAATGGACCACTGGAGAACATTTACTCTAACCTCAAACATTTTTTACTAGAGTTTCAATATTAGAAATAAGCACTTTTAGCTGTCACTGACTTTAATTGAAGCTGGATCCTCAGTTGAGCTGACAATGAACTTTACTGGAAATCAGAATGCCTATAAAACCTAGAGAAATATACGTATTTCTTGAACAGGGATTCATAGAAATCTCTGTTGCTTTGAGGTTAACAGGCGTTGAAGTTGTCATGATCAACCTGGTTAGGTATTAAGAACTTCCCTGTAAAAAACACATATTTACTTATATCACTTAAATTAAAGAAAAATTATATTTAGGTTTTGATATCTGATATTGAAATTAAGGGGCAAGGATTTAAAAATCTGGTATAGAACAACAGGTTTTTAATCTGCTCTTGGCATTTGAGATGAAGAGCTGCATAGCACAGGCACTACACCTTGGGAATTTTGGAATTATTCCCATTAAAGAGATGTAATTTTTGGAGTAAATCCGCTGTATCTAGTGCAGCAAGTCTGATTTTACCCTGCCATAGCAAACAGCTATGCCAGTTTTTATGCCAGATTTCTGACCTACAATAATGCTTTTTATATATAAGCTGAAGCTAAAATGACTAGGTTATGCAATTGCTGTCCACATTGGTGAATACTTAGACAATTCCTCTTAAGATTTCAACTGTTTATTCATGTTTGAAGGAGACATGCAGAGTAGATTCATGAATATTTGCTAGGTGGTTAATTTTTGCTCATTATTATTTCAGTTTGATTTTGTAAAACTGATGGATGGAAAACAGATAATTAAACAGGAACCAAAAAACTCAGAGGAGCCTCAGCAAGCTCCCAGGAACTTGATCTTAACTTCACTGCAAGAGACAGGTTTCATCGAGTATATGGATCAAGGAGCTTGGCATATGGCATTCTACAATGATGGAAAGAAAGTAGAGCAAGTGTTTGTACTAACTACAGCTATTGGTAAGAACAATTCACAATATAATTGTTATTCTGATTATTACATTGCAAAGATGTATTTGATGTATTCCAGCTCCTCTTAAGTATTCTCTTAAATATGTTTTATTTCAGCTTAATTTAATTAACCTCAGTGGAACAACTTCATGTTTAAGCCAATATTAGACAAATAGCAACATTTGTATATTAAAGATATTATCAAATTAATTAAGTGTGAAGTTTTCATGTGTTATGTTAAGATTTTTATATGGTAGCTTAAATGCTTGAGTAATTTCTGGTTTTATCTTGTTCCAAGTAAAAGAGATTATGTCTGCCCTCTCTACTTACATGGGAACCATAAATCCTACAAAAATTATCCAGGGTTTAAATTCTTATTTCCAGTATTTTCGTCAGTTGGAAAACCTTTTGTGGATTTGTTTGTGAGTGTTGTTTGATGGATGGATGCTGTCGTTTTATGCAGTTATTCAAATGCACCATTTTGTTTGGAATACAGAGGGCAAATACAGGAGGCAGTGTGCTGGTTACATATGAGATTCCTCCTGCCTTTTTAACACATATAGGCGGGCAAGTGTTTGCAGATGTAGGTGTTATGAGTGAACAGCCCTCACACATAGGGATTTTTTGGAATTTAAATTCAGGTGAAGTGTTGTATTTATGACAGTCTCGGTTTGCTGCAAGACTTTAACCACTATACCCTTTAGTTAACCTGTTCTACCATATGTTTAGCAAGATGTCTTTACTAGTAATGGACGTGCCATCTGCTCTTCAGAACAAGTGGATACTATTTTTACTTTGTGGTAAAAATCTTGCAGAGCAGGACAGTGTGATTCAAATACGAAGATTCTGAAGGGCTTGCATAAAAGAAAAAAATTAGAAATTGAGACAGAGTTGTAATGATTGGTTCTGGTGTAAAATTTTGTATTTGCTCTGTTCAAGAACGTTGATCTTCTGCAAGAAAATGTGCCATTATTTGATTCCATCTGAGAAAATAAGATTCAAGCAATTTATGAAGCATCTTTGCAGATGCTCTACCTGCAAAAACCATAAAACCTGGCCAAACTCCAGCCCAGACCAGTATCCAAATTCCTGATCCCTTGTTTACTTTTATTGTAAGACAGCAGGGTTTATAAAGGAGGGTTTAAATAATATTTCATTTAGTAGCATAACTTCTACTCCCCCCTTCCCCTCCCCCCAAAAACAGAAAGGAATTAATTGCCAGAGTCTAATTCATGTTACATGTGGTAAAAAAGAAGACTATGAAAGAGGGAAGCGTGTGAGCCACAGTGCAGGCAGGAATCCTTGTACTTCATCTTCAAAATGGCTGCAGGAAGATATTTTTGGGAAAAAGTCTGTTCACGGCCACTGCAAGAATCTACTGCTGATGCATTTGAAAATACTACCAGCTATTGTGTTTTCATAACCTCTGTATCTTCTTCTCCTAATTTGCTGTGTATCATAACTTGATTGTTTCTTTGGGAGTNTTTTAAAAAAAAAAAAAAAAAAAAAAAAAATCTGTGAGGCATTCTTCTTACCCAGACTGGTCTAGAGTCGTATTTGACATCTCTGCCAACAAAGGAATCTGCCAGGACCAGAAACCCTGAGAACAGAGCAAGAGCTTGGTGTCATCTCTGCCAAATGCTCCTGTGAACCAGCCATGCCCCTCACCAGCATCTTTTAGATTGTATTTCAAGATACTCCATGTTAGTTATGTACAAAATTGGTTTTGGTGACACTTCAGCTGAAGTCTGATCAGACTTTCCCGAGGAGGGTAAATTGCAGGCAAAACGTGGCATGCTTCAAGTACTTCTGTTCACTAAATAAAGGGCAGCCCAAACTGGACATTGCGTTGAGGGGAAGTAACTTCTCAAACCATTAATTATTCATTTCAGGTCAATGTAGGGATCATTTGCCATGTGATTCTAGGAAAACTGAGAAGGCAGGCAAGTGCACGCATAGAGCAAGGCAAGAGTTGATAATGAACAGTAATGTGAAAAATTAATAACAAGCAGCATTTCTGTGAAAAAAACTTCCTTCTAAAAATGTGCTGGTTTTTTAACTTTGAAACAGACATCTGTGTACAGGTTGTGGATATCTGATGAACAGAGGCATATCAAATGTCTGTTCTTTAGTATAAACTGATAGCTTGAAAATAATGTTTTCAAATAACCATAGGAGTTTTCAAGAGGAACCAATCCTTATCTGTCTAAGTGCCCATAAATAAGATCAAAATACACTTATATCAGTTACTTTTATTAATTGTAGGATCTTGGTTTTCTTCTTTTTCCTCAATTATTTTGTGGGAAAGGCATCAAGTTTCCCATTTTCCTATAGCCAGGGGTACTTCCCCACATCTATTAGTGGATGTGGCCATTGAACAGTCCCAGTTCCCCTGGCTCCAGAGCCCCTCTCCCATCCAGCACCTGCATGGGCTGCAGAGTCCCTCAGTCCTGGAGCTGGTCTGACCTGCTCCACATAGGATCATCTTAGCTTGAATTTGCTTCATATTCTTTACACAAAATCCATATAAGTCTGCGAATCCACTGCATTCCTGTAGGAAATACATGTGTAAATTGGAACCAGCTGATCCATGTAGACATAGGAGCCTGTCCTCAGATGTGTGAGGTTAAGTGGCTTAATATCCAAAGCTGTGTGATAAAACATGGGCTAGTTTAAGATCGGAACTGAAGGTGGGGTCTTTTTTTTCAAATCTAGTTCTTAGTTCTTTATCACATTGAATTTCATCACTGTACAAAAGACTATTTTTTTTGTTTATCTGATTGTATAAAAATCCTGCCCTTCTCCAGGGGATTCAATTCACATGGTTCAAATGAACACCATAGAAGGCAATTTACTTTGTAAACAGGTTTCAAACAAATTACTTCAGCAATAAAAGAAAGTGTTTAAGGTGGACATTTTTCAGCAAATACTCAGGTTCCTGCAGTGCTTTTAATGGTGGTAAATTTTACATGAACACTTACTTTAAAAGCTTTTTGGTGTAATATAAATGATGCACCTGTTATCTCAAAGCTGTCAAGATGAAATCTAATAAATATTTGTAAGCTGCTTGAACAGGAATTTTGTTTTATGCTCCCTATGAATGAAAATGGGCTTTTTTACTGCTTCTGCACCTATTTGTATGTTGAGATGTGTCCTGCAGAGTGAGGTGAAGATGCCATTCATTTGGAATTCAACCAATTTATGTTTTTCTTTGTGCCCAATTGCCTGAATAAACAGAAATCCTGGATGACTGCTCTACTAATTGCAATGGGAATGGAGAATGTATCTCAGGCCACTGCCACTGCTTCCCAGGATTCCTTGGTCCTGATTGTGCAAAAGGTAATCTCATATTAACTGACCCACGGTGCATGACAGGGATCATGATTATGGTGTGTGACTGCTGGGCTTGCAAAGATTCAAAGTGATTAAAGGAGATTAAATTCCTTTTTCCAGCCAGATGGCAGATACAGTACAGGCACACATGTGGAAAGTTTCTTTATGCTGTGCTTGAGTTAACACAGATCAACCACTTCTCCCTCCCTGACTTTCAAATTTAATAGGTTCCTCCATCCCCATTTGCATCCTGTCTGTAGTTGTAAAATACATTTTTTAATAGGTGTGTTAGCTTAGCATAATGTTTTCTGTTATTTAAAAGTGACAAACAGTTTCACTTTGGAGAAAACATAAGTAAATCAAATGCTTCTATGGTCTTAACTTGAATAGGGTGTAGATAAGAAACCTAAAGCAGCTTAGAGACGGTTTTCCAGCATTAAAGCAAAAAAACATGTTAAGTGATCTTACTTCTCTTTCAGATATTTCTGTCAGTATTATCCATTATCCGCTGCATATGATGTCCAGAAGTTCTCATGATTTTCCAATGTCTCCTCAAATGTAGGGTTTATTTTTTTTAAGACTCAATTGGCTCAGAAATTGATACTGGATTGTAAAAGTAAGCTTCCACATTGCTGGTTTACATACAGATCAGTAATGGCTACGACTTCAGTGATGTTATGTCTTCTTAGAAGAAAAAAGAAAAGGGCAAAATCTTGCTTCAGTTCAGAGGAAAGAAATACTAATCTTACTGAAAATCAGGTATCACTGCAAATTTTCCGCAGAGGCCAATCAAGGGGAGAGAGTTGTTTTTATCTTCAAAGATATCCCATTTCTGGTCAAAATGAAGGTATACAAGAGAGGCAGACTGAGGAGACAAGGACATTGTATTCCTGCTGCACTACCTAGTTCAAAGATTTCATTCTGTCACAACCCTTGAACCAAATAAAGAATTGAGGAGCTGGAGTGGAAAAGCAATTTTACAGAACAATAAATGCAATAAATGTTAATCTATGTAAGTATGTAAATACATCAAAAAGGTCAATCTGCCTTCTTTAGATTCCTGTCCAGTGCTGTGCAGTGGAAATGGAGAATATGAGAAAGGTCACTGTGTGTGTCGAAATGGCTGGAAAGGACCAGAGTGTGATGTTCCAGAAGAGCAGTGTATTGATCCAACCTGCTTTGGCCATGGTACTTGTATCATGGGTGTCTGCATCTGTGTCCCTGGATACAAAGGAGAGATTTGTGAGGAAGGTTTGTGAAGTTTCCTTCTCTATTGTCCCGGGGGTTGATGTTTCTCTTTAATTTCCATCTGGTTTAAGGTAGTTAAAAACTCACACAGATGTGATCAGCTTTCTGTGAAGCAGTACTGTTTTGCTCAAAACTACTTTTACTGTCTCATAGAAATTAATGTTAAGGTAGAAGATTTATAAAAGTAAAGGTATTCAGGTCTTGGTTATAGTCCAGTGGACCGATCACATAAAGTTCACATTTTCATTTGAAAAGATAACATTATTTATTTTTATTTGGCCAAAAGCTCAGGGTAAAGCAGTCAGAAGATCATTTAAACAAAACCTGATGTGGTAGTTCTCCAAAGCAATCAGACGATCGTAATCAGCTTTTCCCTTTTTCATTCTGTTACATCTAAGATTTTTCTGACAATATAAAGCCAAAAGGGCAGCAAACAGGTTCAGTTTACCAGCACATATTGTGTAATTCTGTTGTCATATGTCATTTTTACTGGGAGCCTTTGCTCACAGCACTAAACTGGCATCCTTTAAGGTTTGGCTAACAAAAAGTGGGAAATTCTGTGAGAACTTGTTATTGTGGTTCTGCTGGTTATGGTACTGATGTGTCTCTGCCCTCATCTATAGACAGAAGCAGTTGTTATTTCCCTCAGCATGTCTGAGATAGCTCATCAGCTTTGACTTTCTTCCCTTGTGCATAGCCTCAGAAAGCAGAACTCTTCCTCATGCTTGCCCTGATGTGATGATTTTTCACTAGTCCCCTTAGCCTGGAGCTAGTGACAGCATACTTTGTGCTTCCTGCTGTAGAAATTTTCAGCAATTCTTTTGAGTAGCACACACAGGAGGCTTTTTATGTTGCTTGAATTCTCTAGTCAGAAAAATGTCCAGGATGGATTTGATAGATTTGACATACCTGGAATGGTTTTTAAAGGGAGGATCAAGAGAATGCTTCTGACATAGTCAGTTGTTGGTAGTTTCAGAAACCAAGAAAATCCAAATGGGAAAAAGCAAGTAATACACAGATTCCTCAGTGAGGCCATGATGCTGAACAAGCCAGTAGCTGATGAGAGGCTGACTGCTGTTTTTAGTTGCTTTGTTTCTTGCCATAATGAGATCCTGCAAAATGGTGGGGGGAAAAAAATGACACGAATATACTGACAGCTATTGAAACCAAGAGTGGGAAAACATTGGATTTTTATAGTGAGAAAATTATTTAAATTTAAAAAAAGGTGGAATTATGTAGAAATATGGAAATATGGTGGATGAAACAAACCACTGTAACCAAGTACGGTGGATTTTTACTGTAACAGTGTGTCCTTGACATGACTGTTCCGTTTGTATTGTAAAACATAACTTGTGCAGTAGTTAGGGAATTCTGTCACGAATTAAGATTATTTTATTGTATGTAAACATGATTTAGCTATCCAGGAAGCACCAGTAACTGCATGCATTCATTGCTATGGGGGTCCTTTTAATTTGTCCTGTCAGATTATCATTCCTAAAATGGAGTCACCCGATTAATTTTAAAATATCAGCAAAATAAAGAGCTGTCTCAGGATGAGAGAAAATTGCGTGTATTTTTGTTGTGTGCTTAGCAAGACGTGCATTGTCCTGAAACACTGATTCCCTCGCTCAGAATTACACTGTGCTGTCCACAAGCCTGGAAGGCTGAAAAAGATACAAACTAAATTCTGAAATAAGATGTTGAATTGGTGGCATAGCCGTTCAAAAGATAAAGCTTTACTTCTTTATTTTTAGGTTGAAAGGTCCTATAAACTGGAGGCCATTAATCTCTTTGTCTGAAGTATTTAGCCTTCCCTTCCTGAAGCAGAAAACATCTCTTCATTCACATAGCACAGGATACTGTTTGTTAAGTTTACAGTTTAATTATTAAACCAGTACTTGTGCTGATACTTGAGAAATACATAGCAGAACTTTCACAGTGCCTTTTTAACATCAGTCTCAAGCATGATATAACATGGATAGGCTTCTGGCTAATTGTTTCCCATGCTCAGACCCCACAGATCTTTCAGCTCTGCAGTCTTCCTGCAGCCTCCAGAGATGGCAGGCTGCTTCCTGCTTAAAACCTGTCTTGTTAAAGCAGTGCTGGGGCTTTGTGAAAGAATATGCTGCTCATACAGCACTAACCAGCTGATTTAAATTCTTCTACAGAGCTCCTGAATTTTTCACTAGGAATAGTTTAATCCAAATTGAGAACAAATTTAGTTCTTTGTTTGCAAATTGTTCATCAGTACCTTATGACTTTTATGAAGCTGTTCATTACCTGCAATTGCCCAGCACATATTTTTTATGTGTATGAGATTTTTTTTTTTTTTTACAGAAAGCATTGAGTTAGAGATTCACTACTCAGTCTTAGTGGATAACCTTTTTTTTTTGTAGCAAATTTTCAGCTATAGAGATAGCTTTTCACAGGAAGGTGAAAGAATAAATCTTTCTTTTCCCAGATGTAAATAAAACACAGTGCACAAATACCCAAATGGAAATACAAAGCACTGTTACAGAAGTAACTATTAATTGCTCCAGCTCTTTCCCAGCCCAGCTACTGAAGCACAGACTTCACCAGCTTAGGCCAATAGATCTGTCCTGGCAATCTGTGTTTTAAAAATCCATGACAAGAGATTCATATGGCCTCTAACAGTCTACATGCTTGCTTTTTTTCTTGTTTTTGACTTATCTTTTCACACAGATGTTAACAGACTGTTTTTCCCTTGTGTTTGTTAACATTGTTTCAGTTGGGTATTTGCACAAAAAAAATCATCAAATTAATCTGAATCCCTGTTGTATTTCACTGGTAAATACCTGTAAAGGTGCGAGTTTTATGCTCTAAGTTGTATATTCCCTGCTTTTCAGAGGACTGCCTGGATCCGATGTGCTCTGGCCATGGCGTGTGCGTCCAAGGGGAATGTCACTGCTCCACGGGCTGGGGCGGGGTCAACTGTGAGACTGCGCTGCCCGTGTGCCAGGAGCAGTGCTCGGGGCACGGCACCTTCCTCCTGGACACGGGACTCTGCAGCTGCGAGCCGCAGTGGACAGGTTCAGACTGTTCCACAGGTATGATGGAGGCGTGGCTTTATCAGCACTGCCCGCTTCCTGCTGGAGTCATGGAATAGAGTAGTTGCTGTTACTGTGCTAACAGGGATTTAGAAAACAAGATAGGGGTGAAGCAGGGGTACTGTGGCATGGCACTTTATGGGCTTGGCAGCAACTGGCTTTCAGTTCCCGAGGATAAGGAATGCATTTTCTCTGTGACAAGAATGTTTCTGCCTGGTGGCATGACAGTGAGAACAGCAGTCCTGCAAGAGGGCAGATGCCTCCTGGCATGCACTGGAGGCAAGTACGACTCTTACCTGAGCTGCTAAGCACCTGTCCGGCTCATGCAATCAGGGAATCCACAGTTCTGAGAGAGATTGGGAAGNAAATACAAATGCAATGACTGATGAGTAAGAAAGCTCTGTCAAAAAAATCTTTAAACAAAAAAGACCATCATTCTTTCATGCTGGGATAAAAACTCTTCTTCCTTAGAGGACCATCAAGGTTTGATCCCACTAAATTTGATTAAGAGTTGAAATGGATTTCTTGTGTGCTTTGTACATTTACATTTCATTTTCTTGAAATGAATGCACTCTGCACACTTTGTTCTGTAATGGAGCATGTCATTACCAATGTATGTACTACTATTTTTTTCCCCTATAGAGCTCAAAAAGCCAGAATCTCAGATGATAAGTAGTACACCAGTAGAGAATAGATGCAAGTGACAGATTTGCTGAATACTGTGGAATACAGCCAGTGGTCCAAGTCACCAATTTTTCTTAGAAATCATCATTCAGAAGATCACTTGGAACAGCATAAATTTCTGCTCAGATCTCTAAAGTGTGTGGTTATGATCTTTAAGTTGGGACGCATAAAATGTCCCTCTACATGATGAATTTTTAAGCAACAAAATACTGACCTGCTAATAATTTTCAGTGTTTATTACAAAGACCTTGCATTCATTCTACACTCCAAAATTAATGCATGCAATTTTAGTCTGACACTGTCAGATATGGCACCTGCTTTGATAAGAATTGACTTATTATTGGGTTTCAGCAAAAGCCTAGTTGCTCTCATTTTTATCCTGTATTTTATTATATATTAAAATATTCTCTAAAGCTTAGTATTATGGTAGTATTTCCGTTAATGACGCAAATCATTAGGAGAGGTGTTAGCTATGTACTAATTTTTTACTCACAAAATATTGCAAACTAATTCTGTTTTAATACAGTGTTGTTGTAGCTCAAAAAGCAATGTTAGTCTCAGATGGGTCTGTTGTCTCAGCTGCATGGGGCAGTTAGATATTAAGTAAGGAACCAAAAAGCTAATAAATAACCTCCAAAGCTGTTTTAAACATTTTTGGAAGGAAACCTCTTTACCTCTATCAGTAGAGAAAATACCTCTCGTCATCCCTACTGTCTTCTGAGTTATCAAAGGATGCTTTTACAACTACCAAAAGGCATCATAGCCAGATGCTTCAGACTTTTCCTTTCAAATATATGTTTCTTCTTAGGTGTTAGACTACATTCAGGATGGTCTTGGCAATACACCGAGTGTAA
Source organism: Pachycephala philippinensis (assembly GCA_013397055.1). NCBI lineage: Eukaryota > Metazoa > Chordata > Aves > Passeriformes > Pachycephala > Pachycephala philippinensis. Next base: position 260,358 of record VWZT01011558.1, on the reverse strand, counting down.
GACTGAAGTATAGTTGTTCATTTGTGCCTGAGATGTTCTTCCTAGGATCAGTGATTGCTGTGCATGTTGAAAATAAATCTTTATTTTAGTGAGTGAGGAAAACATCAAATGAATAAGTATGGAAACATAAGAGGAGTAACAAGGTCACAATAAACGAGCTGTCACATGTGAATGGAGAAAGTCACGAGGTTCTGTACAATAAAGAGGATGAAATGGGTAAAGCTCAGACTGCTCATCTTGGGTCAGACAACAGCAGAGCTTTGTAACTGAGAGACCAGCAGTCTCTCAGCCTGCCTCAAACCCTTGCACTTTGGCATCTCTGTACCTCATCATTCTCAGTGCTGTGAAAATTCGCCTTTCTGTAGCACCTTGAAGAATATAGGCTCTTGTCCTGAGAATTTCTGTGTTCCCCAGCAAACTCCAAATACTTTCAAAATACAAGGATACATTATATTAAGTTTTATGGGGTTTTTTAAATAGAAGTTAGCGTATCTTGGCAGACTTTAAAAGGGAGAAATAGCGAAGGTTCTAGAATGTTTTTCAATATATTGTTCCAGATACAGTGTGGCCCAACCTGAAGAGGGATGAGTCACCTCTATAATACCTTCCCCTACCTGCCCATCTCTAGCTCTTCAAACAATATAAACTTCCATTTTACAAATGGCAGACTGGGAAAAGACAAGAATCAGTATGGGTGGAGGAAGAGAGATGAAGGGTGACTGTGTGACCCATGCATATCCTTAAGAATTGCCAATGTTTAGAGGCCCAGCCTGAGCTCTGGAATCATTCATGGATTTTTTGAGGCTGGAAAAGACCATGTTGTTCATGCTGTTTGATTTTCTGTAGAACATTACCAAAAAATAAAAGTCATCCTTCAGTTTTTGCTTAGTTTTGTGTTTTTTTTTTTTTTTACTCAGAAACTCACCGTTTCTGTTTAGTTTTTTGAAATTCAAGCTTCACACAGAGACTGAAAATGAAGGGTAGTCTACATATTCCTAGATATATTGTTGCCATGTCTGGCCTCTGCTAAAAAGTGCACCTTCCGCTCCTAGTTTGAGTAGGTGCAAAGTCTTGCAATCATGTTCTTTCTGTGAGGTAAGACTTGCAAATTATTTGTAGTCCTTTCCAGTGTGCAGCCTAATCTCTGCTCTGACCTGTGGACTGGCATAACCCAGTTTCATTGCACTACCTCCAGATACTCCTTCTATATCCAAAGTTGTTGCTGGACAGTTGCTGGACAATTGCCATCCCTTGAGGACCAGAAAATCCTCTTGCAGAACTCCAAAGCAGCTGTCAGGATATGTTTTCATTGTGTTTAAATTGGTTCTCAATAAAAGCAGCTCAATATGGCTTGAAAGTTGTTCAGACACTTAGTATTGCTAATCCTATACTACTTGTAGGACACAGCTTAGGCTGGCTTTTTGTTCAGCTCCATTGAGATCCATCCTTTCAATATCCTTAGCTGGATATCTGTTTCAGATATATTTGGCCTCCTTCTACCCTGCAATATTGAACTTCCATGAAAAGTCATTTTCCTTTGTTGGCTCGGATTTCAATGTACCTCTCCCAGAGATGACATGGTTTTCATTTCAGCTTTGCCTTGCTGCTTATGAGTGTCTTTGTAAAGGCTCTTCCTATCAGCTAACTACAAACATACAGATAATATGCTTCTGATTCTTCTGCCTTCTTTAGGCAGCATCAACTGAGTTTCGCCCTGGAAATACTGGCAGATGTTTAGCTACACCAGTCAAAAGAACATTGTTGTGTCTTTTCTACAGCCACATGTGATCAGAAGAAATTTAAAAAGCACCTTCTCTCTGTCTTTGGTTTATTATATGGACAAGATCAAAAGTGTTCTAACTGTTCTATATGGTTATAGACTGACATGTATTTACCATGAGGGAGATAGATTAGCCTGTTGTGCCAATTTGCCAGCTGGCCTGAGTGCTGAAGGTTAATAACAAGCTATGGCTTTCACTGCTTCAAAATTACACCAATGTCAGAAATCTGTAGAGAAGCCGCATAGAGTTATTCCAGCAGAGTTCTTTCAAGTGCTGTACTGGGACACAGCTGTTACAATTCCAGTTGTGAGGATCCCAAGCCTGCAGTCATTATTCAAGTAATACAGGTGATTCTTCCATTCCTGCTGGCCTGGGCAGACATTGCTTGCTGCGTTTACCTGTGGTGTAGTCCATGTTGAAATACACAGAGATCCAGCGTCGTCTTCTACAGGAACTTTATTTCTTTAGTTGTTTTACTTGCTGTCCCTTGAACAGTCATCTGTCCTGCTTTCTGCAGCAGTGTTCTTTGGACTGTGCAATGAGAGGAGTTATGTCCATTTTGCCTGAAGGGAGGCACAGGCATCAGGGTCAAGCTAAGCTGATCTCAGGCAAAGATCCACAGACAACGCTGAGAAGAGCTGTCTTTCACCAGTTTGATTCTCAAAGTGTTTCCAAGACAAAAAGAAACAGCAACAGCCCTGCTACAGTTCTACATTGTCCAAGATGTTGTTCCCAACAGTCACACCAACTATACAGCAAACAGGTCATCTTCCAGCATTGAAATGGCTTTAGCTCATGCTAAAAAAAATAAAATTATTTCATCTCTCTAATAATTAGCCTATGAAAAAAACAAATGCTTCTCTGATACGAAGCACTGAAAATTAAAAATCCATTATAATGTTCACAATACAATTGTGCATCTTCTGTTTTGGAATTAATTCGTTGCCATCTTGTTTATCCCATTTAATTTTTGTTTTTGCCCATTTAATTTTAGTTTTTTCCTAGTTTGATCATCCTTTGGCAAGTCACACAAAAGTTCTCAAAGACATTTAGCCATTACCAGTTTAGCCATTTGACAGTAGATGTGCCCAAGAGAAATGCACAAGAGATTGAGTTCCATTTCTCATTTCATCTTCCGCTGCCTCTACGAGATGTGGAGAACAGAAATTTCATACTTTGTTCCAAGTGAGATGGATTATATAATACATTTTGTGAAAACCACCTGGACTGACAAAGGTCATCTTTGGAGTATTTCAGAGTCTCAGCATCTTTACACCATGCTGAACCCTGTTATGATACTATGCGAAAATCCATTATCAGTCAGACCTTCACCATACATCTCAGCTGACCTGTGCAGTAGGGGTGTATTTACCAATACATGACACAGTCAGTAGGATGGAAGACTGATATTACACTATTTTAATGTCATCAGGACTTCAGTATAGTCAACTTTCTACTTAGTGCCTATGGATCTTTGTTGCTTTATTTATAGCTGTCACCCAAAATGCCTTGATGTTAATGAGTCATCTCCCTTTGAGGTGTCTAGGCAGTGCTTTTCAGAAAGAAAAAATCAAACTCCTGAGTACTGACTGCTCCTGTCAGGTAGAAGGGAAGGTCTGGCAAATGGAAGGTGCAGCATCAACAAACTGAACGACAAAGCTCATCTTCTGTTCTCAGACTGACACCTTTAACATGGAGCCTTGAGATTAAGGGAGAGAAATACCAAGAGAAAATGGATGACAGAGTTGTTCAGGGGGTCAGAGCCTTGCATAAATTAGTGTAACTGCAGTGATACATCAGTGCAGTCCCAGTGTGTTTCAGGTGAGAATCCAGCCCTGAGTCACTAATTAATTGTCACACTGTGCCTAAAATATTACAGACTGAGAAATCTGTGGCAGAGCTGATGCTTCTGACATCCTGTCCTGCATTCATTTCTTTAGACTCTATTCAGCCAAAGTAGGCCAGTTTCTGTCCCCTTACTCCAGGACATTTGTCATAATTCCACTGAATCCATTAATATCACTGAAGCAACCTAATTATGATTGGGAAAAGAATACTGGCAGTTCTTAGTCACAAAAACATTCATCCTAAAATGATTATATGGAGATGGTATATATTTAGCGTATCTATTTTTGGTTAAGCTCTCCTAGCAAGATTGGTGGTAATTTTACTAAGGGTAAAAATGGATCAGCAGCCTCTTCCTTCGATATCTTGTGAAGCAAAAAACCTCTTTAAAACTGAAGTGCTTTGAAAAATGCAAAATGTTGTAATTGTTGTAAATTGATATGTGCAGAGTGGAGTAATTTAAAAATCATTAGAAGTCTGCATTTTTTACAGTAAAGTGCTTCAAAAAGAAATGAAGGCATAATACAGTATATTAATATAGTTCAAGACATCTCAAATAGGTTTCAAAATTAAACATCAAAAACTGCAACTTGAAAAAATAATTAGGTGAACCCATTTCATCGTAATCAGAAACTCTTCAGGTTGAGGGAATTGCACTGTATGGGTGTCAGTCATTCTCATTCACCAAGGACAAGGATATTCACTACAAAAAGCTTGGAGTAGTGAAAATAGCCTTGAAGTTTCTTCAGTATGTGATGTAATTTCATGCATTTTCTACAGACTGCTCAGTTCCATGTTGGTGCTTCTACTCTGCTCCCTATTTTAGACAAATCTCAAGAACTTTTTAATCATACTAGAAACATCCTTCACTGTTTTGTTCTTAAGAAATTATGGACTTGCTTAATTTCATCTAACTGTCCTCTTTCTCTAATTTGTGAGGAGCTTTGCCTATTACTGCTCTGCTAATTAAAAGAATGATTGAAGCTCCCCTGCTGTAGATTGTCTGACATTGTAGAAAGACTCTTCCCTACTACTGTATATTTCATTGAAAAGAAAAAAACGACCTGTGACTAGTTTGATTTGTATCTCCTGCAGAGTTGCAAGAGTTTGCAAAAGTATATCTGGTGAGCAAGGTTTCTATTAAAAACATACTAGTTAAAGATTGGAACACTTAATATGTTTTGCTGCAGAATTTAAAACATGAGAAATTTAAGGCAGTGAAGAAGCACTCCAATAAAAATTAATTATCCTACATGTTTAGCTCAGTCCACAGGGAACCAAAAATACCTGATGTAGTAATTATTGATTTAGGAAATAGGATAAGTCAAGGGTATGAGATATACAATGAAGAAACATGGGGTGTTTTTCAACTGATTGCTGCTTATTTTGCAGATATGCCAAAAATAATGGCCCTTTCCTTTCCTTTTTCTTCCTGAAAATTAAGATTCTTAATCTATTGCTGTCTGCACCTCATTCAGCAATTATTGGAAATGTTCTTCATTCCAATGTAAATGCAATTTAGTTAAGTCAGCTTTTGTAAATCCTAGTCTAATCCACATCAAGGTATTACTTTTTCCCTAGGGTGGAATCCACAGACCCAGTTTTGGATGCTTTGATCTCAGCAACTCTTGGCTTACCCAGGAGCAAGATACCCAAATTGCTCTGGTGATGGCAATATGGTTCTGTTTACCCTCCCTTCTGGGAACCTGATACAGCCTTCCCTCTCTGTCTGCATGGCATCGTGCCTCTACAGGGAGTCCATCCTGTCCAGGAATGTCCCCCTCACTGTGCTTTGTGCTAGGCCGGCCCCAGGAGAGTGATACTCCTTAGGATCCTTGGGCAACACCCATGTAAAGTCCTGCAGATTGCAAAACTAGAGCTCTTAACATAAAGCTGTTGTCATTATCTAGCAGCAAAACCTGGCGAGTAAGTGGCATTGTAGTAGCAACTCAGGTGCCAAAGTGGTTCAAGGACCTTTGAATTAGGTAAGCTAAGCAAAGGGTTTAAGGGTCTAAATTTGTAGTTAAGTGCCTGCACCCCTCTTTTACATCTCAACCTCTTGGCCTACACAGGAGTCAATCTACTGAACAGTGATTAAGAGCCATACTAAAACACCTGACAGGATATAGGATGGAAAGGTCTTTCATGGACAGTCTGTGTTCAAGAAAATGTCAAGATGGAAATTCTGACTATGGAAGGCTTGTACTCCACAAGAACCCTTTGTAAAAGAGGACTCTGAAGTAAAGAAGCTGTGAGAATGTTCTGCTGGTGGATGCTGCAGTGGAGGGGGAAAAGCAGCCTAGATGAACAACAGAACAGGAATGACACAGAAAATCTTCCATTTTTAATTTGCTAAGACAAAGGAGGGTTCTTGTGTTAGAGTGAGCTTCTGTTTTCTCACAGCTGGAAAAGCACAAATGGGAATTGCTAGAGCACGGGTACAAAAGAGCACTAGAAAAACTAGAGGTTTTGTCCTTCAGTGAATTTCAGAACATCTATTGTGCAAAATGTGCTTCATCAGTCCCTGAAAAGCAGATATTTATGATGGTTTTTGTTGACATGGTAAGTGTTGTACAAAAATAGCTATCATTTCAACATATTTATGCAGCAGAGTCTATGAATTTTAACTTCCTCTGAAAATAGACAATTGCTATTGGTAAAAGTCAAACCCATGAGAACTTCCCTACATACTGCATTTCTAAGGGTTTTGGTTGTGTATATTGGTGCAAGGGTAATATATGTAGACATGTAAGGATTTCCCAGTCTCTGCCCTCCTTAAGGACATTTGCTTAGATGTTTTGGCAAGTAATACGTTTTAAATAAAATAAAATTTATAATAATTATCCAAGAATGTTTTAATGGCGATGGTGCAAAAACTCCATGTTTATTGTAGCTACAGTGTACATTCGGGTATGTCACTCTTCAGTCTCGGAAGCCTTGGCTATTTTATAAACAGATTGTTAAAACAGTGTCTATCACCTTGGGATCCAAAATCATTTTCTGACAGAGTGCAGAGAGCTGATTGTTCATGTGGCATGTGATTGTTCTACTCCTGCTCTGGTCCCCCATATGCTGAATTCAAAAATGCCCTGAAGAAGGGTGGCCAGCCTGGTGGTGCCTCTGCCAGCCCTGAGGAGCTGGTACCAGGCTCTGCAGAAAAAATGCAAGTCATGAGCTGCACCTTTGGTTTGGCAGCAGCCAGGCAGAGCAGCAGCTGCCAGATGCGTGCTGCTATTTCTGTTTGTGCTGCTGACACAGAGGAAGTTATGGTTTATTTCCTGGGAGCTGCTTTGTGTCTCTGCACTCACCTGCACAGGCTCAGCTGTGAGCACAGGGACGTTTGCTCCTGTGGATGGACACGGTGTTCGCAGGCAGATGCTGAACGCTGTGGAGCTCGTGCTGGTTGAGGCCACACTCCCTGGTTTTGTGCAAGAGCTTGTCATGGCTCACTGCTGAGTTTGTCCAAGGAACTGGTTATTTGTGCTAAAACGGGAAAAAGCAAGGCCAGCTTCTTCATCTGCTTTTGCTTTTGACTGTGAACCTGAGATGTTACTTAGAAGCTGGTAATGACTTTTGATTTCTCACAGTAGTTTTTCCTGTAATAATTGTTGGGAACACAGAGACCAAAGCCTTATTATAGTTGATTCACTGTTTCATTGAATCATAGAATGACTTGGGTTTAAAGGCACCCTCCAACTTCCCTGCTGTGAGTGGGGACATCTTCCACTATCCCAGGTTGCTCAGAGCCCCATCCAACCTGGTCTTGAACACTTCCAGGGATGAGGCACCCACAGCTTCTCTGGGCAACCTGTGCCTATGACTTACCACCCTCAGACTTAAGAATTTCTACCTAATCTAAACCTACCCTCTTTAAAGCCATTTCCCTGTGTCCTATCACTACATACCCTTGCCCACTGTTCCTCTTCCTTGCAGGCTCCCTTTAGGTACTAGGAGGCCACAATTAGGTTACCCTGAAGCTTCTCTTCTCCAGGCTTAACAGATTTCCATCTGTCCATGTAGACTGGCTCTTCAGTGAAAAAAAAAAAATACTAAAATAGAAATACATTCTTTTGAAAGCATTCAGTCCTAGTGTGTAGATGTACATTCTGCAAATCATTATCCCCTTTCCTTCCGAGTACCAACTCTGTGTCTGATTTGGGCAGCAATGGCATTTCTGTCACTTTGTGGGCTGCCATTGCTTTTACACAGATGAATCCAAATAGATGCTCTTGTAATACATTGGGAAGTAGTGCCTATGCTCACCTTTTCAGCATTTTGAGCTCTTTGAAAATAGCATAAGTAAAATATATCTTCATTACTGAAGTCAGCAAGTACATCTAACATTCAGAGCACAGACCAGCACAATTTTTGTGAGTGGACCCATATCCAGAGGTCATCCTGTAAACCAGTGAATTAAAGATGGTGCCTACTTGTTGCAAATAATGCTTAAATAAATTATTACTTCTTTACCGGGTATTACTAATCAAACTTAGTAATTAAATAATTGTGGAAAGCTTTATATTCTGAGCAGAGCCCGAGTCAATGTTAACAATAGTTGTTCTGTGTACCACAGAAGATTTAGTGCTTATATAAAGACATATCCTGATCCCCTCAGACAATCTGGTGAACTTTTGCTGAAAACAGGTCTCAAAATCTTTATTTGCTTTTGATGCTGTATTAGTTCAGGCTGTACCTGTGAGACAGCTTTATTGAATGTACCTACTGAGCCATCTCTTTGCCTATTTCCTTTTTCCCCACAAAGCCATGGTTGTTCTCCATGTTTCTTATCATTATCGCAGGCCTCATGCCTTCCCCGATTCTTGTGGTCTGTCATTTGCTCAACAGGTTTCCCATTTTTCCTGCACAACTGGCTTTTCAGCCCAAGGAACTGTGAATTGCGTTTTCCCCTCTGTGAGTGAGCACAAAGGCATTGCTTTCATCTCACTCATTACGGCTCATGACAGATTGTTCTGGACTGCTTTCATACCAGTCTCCTGATCAAACAAAATATCGAGCAAGGTAGACGTTGCACAGCACTTCCTTTTGTGGTTCTCGGGGTGTTGCAGAGGATTTCAGAGCTTGTTAGTCAGAGTATAAGTCTCCGGTGATGACTGACATCTCACTGCTTTGCTACAAGTACAACTTGAAATGAAACGGTGAAGACAAATTATAAAACAGGACCAAATTTGACAAGGAAACTCCACATTTACTCAGGCAACACTATTTAAAAAAACGTCCTGGTCAGATTTCTATGTGGTTCCCCTCGCCCTTGTGTCAGTCTAATCTTCCTTGCTATTAGGTTACACTTCTGCTCATTTATTTTAAGCGTTGCCCACACTGGCCTTGTCCAACCTGCCAATCTGTATCACCTCTAAGAAAGAGACGGGTTCTCTTGTGTGGCAAGCCCAGCATAATTGTATTCTCCTTTACACCAGTGCTGCACCTGGGTAAACAGAGATGTTCCCAGTGGCAAATGAAGAATCCTTTTCAGTGGTATCAATTTTCAGTGCTTTGGCTGCCTGAAATGAAATATCTGTTAGTATGTTTACCATTACCAGTCCAGCTTCTTCAGGCTGTATTGATTAAATTTTTGTACTGTAAAAATACCATTTTGAACCACAGCGAAATCGATATAGAGTGAGGTTTTTTATATATATAAATTGGATTTGGATCAGGAAGAAAATCTTCATCAGATGAAAAATAAAGCTGGGTGAAAAAAGTGTGATAAAAGATCTCAGAAGGGGAAAAAGTTGCTCTGTCATTTCCCCAGCCTCTGTTGTATTTGCCCTCTAGACCTTTCTGTCTGTCCACTGATTACTTTTCTACACAAATAAATTTTCAAGCAAATTCAGGCTTCCAGTTTAGAAAAGATACTTGCAAATAGATGTAGCGTTATCAGAAACTACCTTACAGGGTTTTTTAAATGCAATTGCATTCATATATTTTGTGATACACCGTAGTGCTAATGGCAACATTCCTACTGGAGGCCAGAAGAGTTATTTATAGAGTACCTAATGCATCAAGAATAAGTTCAATGAGATGATAGTAGGATTATTTCCAGAAAGCAATTAAAACCACCATTGTATGGATAGTGAAACATTCTGAGTAACAAACAGTGAGGATATGGCATTTTAGTTTGAGTGGGTTTCTTTTATATGTTGTGGCCTGTGGTAAGAAGATAAGAAAGGTAGTTAGGTACCTGCGAGGCAAGACATCAGAAAGGTTTTCTACATAGACCTTACAGCAGGAAGGTTTAAAATGAAGTAATGTTTGGGGAATGAAGAAGTTTTGAGGAAGTTTTGCCTTTGGTAGATATCATTGATCGTTGTGCAGTAATTGTGTCTGAATTATACCAAATAATAGTCAGGGCTGTGTGAAGTTTAGATCCCCCCCCATTTATTTTCTGAAGTTACTGACTATTCAGTAGTTCTTTTCTGCAACTCTTGTCTCTGAGGAAGATCCAACCTCCTGAAGTGCCTCTTTGCCTCCTGGTAGAACATCTCCTGAGATAATGCTGGGCAAAACATGAAGAGTGCCTGAACCAGTCCTTTATTCAGTTAGCTTTCAGCTGTGCTGGTTTTTAAATGCTAGTGAGGCCATACAAAAGCCTTTTTTCTGGAATCACTGATTGATTTCATAGCAAAACCTACAGATCTACTGAAGAGAAAATAGAAACAGGTTATCAGTCGTGTAATCATGAGGGAAAGGGGGTACTTAATATGAATTTACATATTAGAAGACATCAAAAAGACACATAAAAAGAATGGTATTTAAGGGGGCTAAGGCATTGTCCACCTTTGTGTAATGCATGGAAAACTGTAGAAAGTTGGAATATGTTATGAGCCTCTCTAACATCATTCAGAGCCAGAAATGAGGGCAGATGCAATTTAGAGAAGGACTTGTTTTCTCCTTAAGATTTTTTCCAAATAATTCTTCTTTGGCTTAACATAGCTTTATATGCGTGCTGCAGTCTTGCTTCGTGACAGTGTCAGATAGGATAAATATCAATAGCTGAATAAATTTAAGCATTCTAGTCTCATAACAGACTGTAATAGAAAAGTATTTCAGACAAATGTTTCAGTTCAGGTGAGATGAATCTCAGTCTTTGAATCTTTTGTTGGGATGGGCCACCACGTCCCACTTTGGGCAAGGACAAAGTCTTTGGAAATGACTGTGAAAATTATTTTAGAGAGATATATGAGAATAAATTCAATGCAATAGTTTTGCAGAAAGAGTTGCTTTGAATTTATTCACCCAACAAGACATTGTTGTGGTATTGTGAGGTGACCTTTAATATATTTAAGTGTCAGATATTAGCATGCAATGCATGAAGAGAAGGATAAGGAGTGTTGCAGCAAGAGAAATGTAGATTGAGAGAATATTTGTCTGTGAAGACTGTCTGATAGTGGTATGAATTGCCTGTCATAGTATAGTCCTGTCATAGGTTCTCTGTTGCTGGGAGCTTCTAAGGGATGCCAGGTATGATTTAATTTGAAACAATAATAGATGATCCTGTGAAGTCCTTTGCAGCTCTATTCTCCATAAATTTATGTTAAAATATATCAGTCATTTGGTGATGATCTATCATAATGATTTATTTTTGATTGTAATAAATTTCACATTAAGTTCCTTGGCAAGTTCCCATCATGTGTTCCTCAGTGGTGTGGAGGATAAGGAAGAGATGGGCAATGCACCATTGCTGCCTCTCCACGCAGGAACCTGATCTCGGTTTTCCAAAGGGAACACATTCACAAAACCTGACAGCTGACAGAGAAGGACTTCAGCATTAACGTTTTGAAGACGTTTGCAAATCCCTTTGAATTCCATCTCAAGCTTGAAGAGCAGGTGCCACTGAACAATAAATAGGTGATTTTCTGGTATAACCCATGTAGCACTGCTGTGTTGTCCCTAAAAAAGCTGTCCCTTGCTTGATCATAGATCACAGGATGGTTTGGGTTAGAATGGATCTTAAAGATCATCCAATTCCAACTCCCCTGCCGTGGGCAAGGGCATTTTCCACGAGACCAGGATGCTCCAAGCCCCATCCCACCTGGCCTTGAACACTTCCAGGGATGGTTTATTGGCATAGCTGTGGTTGGCTAAGAATGTAAAAAATTACACACCTAACTAACTACTGTGACACTGTTTGAAAAGCCAAGATCAGATGTAGTTAATATCCAGATTGCCAAAGAAGTTTATGTAAATTGGAAAAATACTATGAGCTGTACCATAAAAATAACATCTCTTCTAGTACGGATATATAAAACTTGATGTCTGCATGAAACCTCTGCAGTGCACTCCTAGGTAACCATCTTTAAGGGGAATAAATTGGGTTTTACAGAAAAAAAAAAAAGCTCCAGTGCTTTTGAAACTCCTAAAACTTTACATTTTTGAACTTTTTTGTGGTGTAAAAAATTATATTAATAAAGTCAGTTGCTGAAAATGAAAGCAAGAACAGAGTTGTCTCCAGGACACAGCAGGAAGGTAATTTAAAAAGCTCAGGAACATTGTTGAAATTATCATGCAAACTTATTAAATGCAATGTATATTTAAATTGAAAAAAAATTCTTTATTAGGTCTAGATAGGTGATTTTTTTGCTGCCTCTAGCAGTTAAGCTTATTGGGTGAAAGTCTGGGTAGATTAATTTCTAATCTTTATGGAAAACCACTTATTAAAAAATGGATAGCAAAATTATTAATATGGAAAGTTTAGACTATCTGTAAAACAAGACTCACCACTGAACAAAAGTATAATGAGTGTTTCATAGTATTTGGCCACTTTTGTTTACATATAATTTTGTATTCTTAGCATGATTTTCTAGGAGTTATTTCTGACACATGTTGAATTAACATTAAAATCTTCCCTTATCATTACAAATTATAAAATATTTAGCTTTAATTTCCCTTTTCATAACACATAAGTAGGAACTTATTATAAAACACATTTGAAAGAACTCATTGTTGACTTAGGTAATTAAAATGAAGAGTGTGGAGTGAATTTTTAATGCTTTTTAGATTAGCTCAGGAATGATCAACTATTTGTCACCTTTTCAAGAATATGTACAAATAATGGTTCACAGCTCACATTTGCCTTTTTCCAAGAAATTAATGAGCATTCAGAATTAAGGACATGTCAGTAAAAATTCTAGACTGAGTTGAATGTTTTTTAAGTCTCTTCTTCATTAATTGGTGTAAGTCTAAGGACTCTGTATTTTAGATTTGATGCAAACTGTATTTGATGAAAGTCTGAGGGAAGCTGCCAGGGTCAGCTGAGGCCAGCTCCCGGCACTCTGCCAGCACGATGCTCGCAGTGACTCTGCAGGGCTGGGCTTGCTTCAAAAACGAAATTAACTTTCCAGACAGACATTTAGATAACCTTGTTTGGATTTCGAAGTGTACAGGTACAAAAACTGATGCAGGGCCATGAATTACTGTGAATTTGGGTGACTCAGTTGGTTTCCTGGGAGCCATGAAAATTCACATGTCCTGAGGAGTGGGTCTCAGCCACAGAGCAGCCCGCAACCCAACTTGCTGCACAAGGTCTGCCTCAGAGCTCAGGCAGCCAGGTGTATATCCCACTAAACTATGACAAAGAGGAGTGGGAGAGAAGAGATGCGTTTATGTAAGCCTACAAGCCTAAACACCAACATGGACAAGGAACTTAAGGAATTGTGAGCATGGCACTGTACATTGTAAGAATGAATGGCAGTTAATGGAACAGCACAAGTAAAGGCTTGTGATGTAATATCCCTGAGTCAACTAATCGAAACTGTACCTCATGTCACCTGCCTCCCTTGTTACCTTACATAAGTCACCTCTTTGCTCTTGTCCTTTGCAGGCAGATGATGGCACAGCTTGTGGCTCCTCAGCAGGACAGTCTCTGTCCAGGCTGGGATTTGCATCTCCTCTCTTGTCCTGCCTGGTGTTGCTGCTTTGATCTCTCTTTGGGCTGATTTAGCTCAGCTAGCTGTCAGGTATTAACCCAGGAAAATAAATTGAATAATTATCTGACAGTTTCATGATGTGAATCATCTCACCATTTCTACATGCTAAGCACTAGGCAGGGATCACAGAGCCAGGAGATGGATGGAGAGGAGGAGGAGGAGTGGAATAGCTCTTCCAATCAGATAAGACATTTTTGGCTGTCTCAACTGCTGCACCGACCCACAGCTCAAAGCCCTTCCCCACTGTGCTGGCTCTGCTGCATTTTGTGGTGCTTCTGTGTCCTGTAGGACCAACTGCTTTGGAAGGAGGAAGACGTTCCAGTGAGCTGAACAGTTGCATCATGTCTGACTTGCTGTCCACCTTCACTTCTGTCTGAATTTTTGCCACATCACCTTTATTTGAAGCTATTTACCTGTTTAAAGTTACTGTATAATTTCCCATTGCAGTTGGTCCCTGAGCTCTCATTGGAGTATCTCGTTTTGTCCAGTCTGCAGCGGAAACCCTCAATACAAACACAAATGCTAATGTGGCTTCCTGCTACATGGAGGTTTCTGGGCTTGTTTATCTGCAGGAGGAGTTAAGAAATAGTTTTGCATTTAAAAACAGGACAACCTGAACTGATAATCCTTTTTTTGATCTTAGTTGTTTGAATTAGCTGTGGATTAAAGCTGCATGTTCTACCATGGCATTAATAGGATGACGTTAGGCTTGATTTCCTTTGCTTTGCATGAGAACTCTGTGGAGAATCTTGGATTTGCATGGCAGAAGAATACATTATCATGGTAAACAGCATTCCTGAAGCCTTATGAAATCACCAAAGAGAACGTAAGTCTCAGGTTGCCTCAGTGATGATAAAGTGTGAGCTGGCTGAACTGCAGGTCAGCTAGGGTAGCTGAGGAAAGTGTCTGGTCCAAACTAAGAAACCTCATTTCATTACATCTGGTGCTTAAAAAATTTGGTTTGGTTTTCATTAAAGACCATTTAGACTCAATATTGTGGGGAAAAAGATCACTATTAGAAGGAAAGGCAAGAGCTAGGTAAGTTCATTTCAAGTATGATCTTATGTGGGAAAATAGAACAAAAAAAATGAAGCCTTATGAGTGAAGATTATTTGGACTGACCTAGGATATTTTTTGATAAGACAGGTAATCTAGTATCTCCACTTCATTAAAAATCAGGAGCTTAAGTTGTGTTTAATTTAACACGTTATTCCGTGTGTGGGGAAAATAGTGGAAAACTTTCTAACGGTTTAAGGTCTTTTTAATTTTGTGGTTTTAAAATGGGAACATGTGCAAGATCTGTCCCTGCCCCTGTGGCAGGAATGTGCCTACATTGCCTTCAGCTCCATGCTGTTATTTCTTTTGTTTGTTTGGAAGATGAGTTTGTCATGATTAGATTCTGCGGGGTAGACAGACGGGGGATGCAGCCATGCATGCCATGTGTGGGAATGTGTTCAAGGTTTTCCACAGCTGGTTCTTTGGTCTGTTTACAGACTGAGAAGTAGCAGGAGCTGCTAGAGCTGCTGACAGGGTCAGAAGCTCTATGTATTGCTTTTTTTCCCCACATCAGCCATTGCCACTTCCGTATTCCAGTGCCTGTAATCTTCCCTGAAGTTTTGGAATCAGTTGAACTAAGCCAGTCCCACAACTGCAAAAATCTGTGTAGTAGAATCTCAGTCCAGAGGGTCGAAAAGACCATGAGTTCCACTTACCTCAGTATATTGTAAACTACACAATATTTCTTAATATCCTCTTAACAATCCTTGCCACTTGAAGTAAAATATCAAAAGCAATAATTATAGTGAACTAGAGGGAGATCAGGGGAGATCAAACGCATCCCTCTAGCAGCCTAAAATCTTAAAGTAGCCAGTAATTTGTTAGACTTAATTCTCAGGGGTAGGCCGATGCCCCAAGCTGGAAAGATAGGTTCAAATAATACCAGTGATCCTCTGCCAGTCTGCTTGGGGGTGATTCTTTTGTGATCTGGTGTGATCAGTTTACTTCCTGATCATAGGAGCAAGTATTTGCACAGCTTCAGTACCAATGGAATGAGAAAGCAAGTCCTCCTATAGTCCTCCAAACAATCTCCCAGGTTTCCAGAGAACAAACAAGTAACAAAACAAAAGAGCCAAGACAAATTACGCAGCAAGGGGGAAGAAATCCTTTCCAGTACCTAAAGGCAGGCAGTCCGAGGCATGAAGCAGTAGATTAATACACAATCACCAGGCAGCAATCAAGACTTTCTAAGGTGTAATGCCCCAGACTCAGCATAGTTTTTCATTTGAATATAACAGAGCAGTCTTTTCTTGTCTTACGTATTCTTTTTCAGGAATATCATAGAATTGTATCATCAGATAATTATTTATATCTTGTACTCTGGTATAACACAACTCCCTGTCCAAATAGTGAATTTAATTATATTTTATGTAGCTGATTTTGACTTCCTAAGGACAGTACTTTGCAGTTGCTTTTACTGAATTTTGTGTGATGTTCTTTACCATGCCTTCTGCTTCTGAATTTGAGTTTGACAATGCTCTTGCAGTTTGTCACTCACCCATCCTTTTGATTGTGTTCTGTGCTGTCACCCTGGCTATTAAAAAAAAACAAAGGCTAAGCTCTCACTCAAGACTGAGCCCAGCACGACTTTGATGTCACTGTGCTGTTCCAGTTCTGTGCTGCTTTTTCCTTTGTGTTAAAATGATTGGAAGATAAGATTTCAATTTAAACTTTAAAAACTTTTCTTGGTATGTAAGTGACAGCATTTGTCACTACAAATGCTTTTAAGGATGTTTATATACAATAGTTCCAAGATCTAAATGATCATTGTTTAAAATCTGTCAAGGCAAAAATCTTGCCACGACTAAATATGTAGCACTGACATTTGAAATCAGAGCAGACATGAGCGTTTGGCTTATACTTAAGTGCTATCAGCTGCTTTCCGAGAGGAAGGAGGAGGAGGCATTTCTGTAGCAGGTTAATTGCAGGATAACTAGCAAATTCTGTCTCTTTACAATAATTATTCTAAATAAATTCAAACTACATGGAACCTTTCTATAATGAAACCATTCTTTTCACAGAACAACTTTAGTATACATGGAAGTAGAATTGCAATTGGCATATAGTGACGTATTGAAACTATTCAGGACTTTCATACCACTTCACAATCAGAACTGTTCTACAGTGCCCAGGTAGAGAAATTCTTCCGAGGGCAGTGAAGGAGGTATTACTTGAAACAGCTTTCCTAGTTTCTTAGCAGTTGACTCATGAAGGTCAGGAAGGGAAAAAAAAGTCTGAATCCTTGAAAGCCATTTTAGAACTAGGGGGATCTGAATGGCCTGTAGATCATGGAATGTTGTATACTGCTGTCAGAGTGAGGTGCCTGCCTCATCTCTTACTCTCTGTTACCTTTCTGGTGGCTCTCTGTACTGCAAGTGAAGGCCGTTTTGTCATCACTGCATTTGAATATCTAAAAGATTGGTTTCCTTACATGTATTTTATGTGGACTCTATCCTTTAATTCAGCTCACAATATTTGCGTTTGTAAGGGATTCTAGAATTGAGTCTCAGAAGAAATCAGTCAAAAGATACCGACTTTTTCATGTTGTTTGTCTAGTTTAGACCTATTACTCTACCCTCTGCAAAGCCATCATTTGCAGACCCCACCCCAAACAAATAAATTATCTGAGAAGTAACTGCTAAAGAAGGAGGCAGCCAGATTTCATGAAGTCTGTACTGAGTGATAAAATCCCATATTTGATCCAACTGATGAGCGATAGTCATACAGAAGTAAATTAGTTTTGATGCAAAGTCTATTTGCAGTATGAAAGTGCTGTTCCACATGGTGTACTTTTATTTTCCTGTGCAGAGCTGTGTACCCTGGACTGCGGCAGCCACGGTGTCTGCTCCAGAGGGATATGCCAGTGTGAAGAGGGCTGGGTGGGACCCACATGTGAAGAACGGACCTGCCACTCCCACTGTGCCGAGCATGGGCAGTGCAAGGACGGGAAGTGTGAGTGCAGCCCCGGCTGGGAAGGGGACCACTGCACCATTGGTAAGGGGGTTTTGTACCTCAAGAAATGAAATACATAAAATCTTAAACCAGTCCTACACAGATCTGCCACAGCCATCATTCTGATTGAAATCTGTTTGGAAAAACAGAGACTCAGAATCCAGACAGGTTTAAAAAAGGTGCCTCTGCACCCTGTTTGTCCCACAGAATAGCAAGTTGGCACAGCTTTCTGTATAGGGGAAATAACATAGATTAATTAATTAAAAAAAAAAAACAAAACAAAACAAAACAAAAAAAACCACCAAAACACAAAAAGGAGAGATATCTCAGTCCTAACATATCTTCGGGATGTGTTCATGTGTGAACTNACCAGTCCTACACAGATCTGCCACAGCCATCATTCTGATTGAAATCTGTTTGGAAAAACAGAGACTCAGAATCCAGACAGGTTTAAAAAAGGTGCCTCTGCACCCTGTTTGTCCCACAGAATAGCAAGTTGGCACAGCTTTCTGTATAGGGGAAATAACATAGATTAATTAATTTTAAAAAAAAAACAAAACAAAACAAAACAAAAAAAACACCAAAACACGAAAAGGAGAGATATCTCAGTCCTAACATATCTTCGGGATGTGTTCATGTGTGAACTTTGAAAGTCAGGAAAGAAAAACATGTTTAAAAAATAGAAGTTGTGACTGGACAAAGCTATTATTTAGCTTACATAATTCTTGCATTAAATCTCTTGCCTTTCTGTCTGAGGATTTACATATTTTACTTACTGCTAATGGGTTTTTTTCTAGAGCTGACTTTTAACAATATTCCTAATAAGGTAAAGCTTTCAGATCTCTTTAGAAGTCATTAGTCTACTATACAAATGTAATAGTTATATTTTTAATGAAATCCAACAGTTTTTTGCAAAGTCTAAAGAGTGTTTCTCCCTAAAATGTCCCAAAATGAGATTATTATCTAATTTTCAGAGATGAGCAGTGTAAGGTCTCACATTTGTTTCTTTAAAAAAATTCTACAATGTGTTATTTTTATCTTGAGCGTTTTAAGATATTTCATTCCGTGGCTCTAGAATTTACTAAATCCGATTTGCTAAATCAAAAATTAGGTTTATGATGGAGGAACGGCCTAATTTTCTGAAGGCTGTTTAGCGCAAATCCAGAGAAGGACCAAAATACTTAAAAAGATAGATAGACCTGCTGTGCACATTGTAGGCAGTGCCGGGCGTGGCCCCTGCACACTTGTCATCAAATGGAGAACGATCACAAACACAGGGTTCTGGTCACAGCAGCAGGAATAGCTCTGCCTGCAGGAAGAGGGAGACATTTTGTATCTAACCCACAGGTGTCAAGCCATAAGCAAATGTATTTTCATTTGGTACAGAAGTTTGATCCATCTCAGTTTTGTTCTTTTTTTTTTTTAAGCTCACTACTTAGATGCTGTCCAAGGTAAGTTTTTCGTATCAGCATTCCAGAAAACGAAACGAAAATATACAGAAGTATTGGGAATGGAGTGTTTTCTGTTACCCATTTTGTTTGAGCTTCTGTACTGCTAAGTTCCCAGAATAGATGGCACATTTGTTTATGGAGATATATATATAGATATATACGCACACATGGAGACAGAGAGAGATTTACAGCAGAAAATGCAGTTTTTAATAAGTAATGTGCTCCACTCATTTGCAAAGCTGTAGCAATGTAAGCATGTTTTGCAGGGCCATCTGATGTGCTGTGTTAGGCAAATCCATTCTTTGCTCTTGTTTACCATCCAAAATAATGCCAGAGCTGAGGACTTGCTAAAAAGCTTGTGTTGATACTGTCTCCCGTGAGAACAAAAAATAATTCTTTTTGTCATTTATGCTTGAAGGAAGTTTCTTTTGATAGAGAAGTACTCTTGTTTTCTAAAGCTGTCTGTGCCAGATGTGATCTAGTTCTCTTCATATCATTTGATACAAGAGTTAAATTTGATGTTGTTTGGTGTCTGGTGCTGTTCATTTGATCCCCGTGCCTTGCTGCAGGTCCTGCTCATTTATGTCAGTGCAAGAACCTCCCGCCAGTGTGACAGCAGTCCCTCTGCCTGGGCCACACTGAGCAGAGCAGTGATGCACAGCCCCTTCCAAAAATGCTGCTCACTGAAATACCAAACCAACCATTAATTTGGAAAGATCTGAGTGCTTATTTTCTGTTTCGTATTTTATTTCTTTGGAATTAGATCATAATAAAAGCATGTAGGCATTCATTTTATTGCATTTATAGACTTAGAGGATAACCACACACAGTAGCAAAATACAATCATGTACAAGAAATTAATTAACTCAGCAGGACAGTGATCAAAAGTGGAAAAACATCCACATTACCCAAAAGAGCTCTCACATCCTGCCCTTTCCCACAACTCCCTGAAAGAGGCTTTTATAGTATGTTTGGTGATTGCCAAGTTCATGTTGTTTTGGAGTAGCATCTTCCGTAACTCCCTGTGACAAAATGGTGCCACCGATCTCCAGTTTTTCTGAGCAAGAGGGTTAGACTCTGATCCCCCTGTTTGCAGATGTGATGGATAAACTGTGCCAAGGGTGAGAAGGTGGGAGATCACGCATCTCATGTAAAGTTGCCACGAAATGTGCTGCCTGTGGGGCTGTGAATCACAGCCTGACAGACCAGACTTTCCGCCTGGCTCCTCCAAAGTTCTTTTGGAATATCTTGGGGCTGTCAGGCATTGAGTCTTCTTTCCTCCTCAAAAAAACCCTCTCTCCGATAACACCTATGTGTTGATGATAAGTATCAGGTGCAGGGGCTTTCAGACCCTGTATTTCCATGCTGGCAAAAAGAAAGGAGCCATCTTAGAAGTGATGCTACTCACTCTGTCAAACGTATTGCCAATTGCCATGGCTTTATCCATTGTTCTTTGGCTCCATGTGTGACATGGTGAGGATCTGACAAATGTCTGAGCTGGCACGGCACTATGCAAGCAGATGGGCATGAGTGTACACATCCAAGAGACCATTCCTCTCTCACTCTTACAGGCAAGAAATCTAGACGTGAATGTCCAAAGTACTGTTGATTCAGAGCTTGCAAGTATATAATCAAGAGGATGCTACAGTCCTTGGTCCAGTTTTGATCTAGAATCAGCAGCACCAAAGGGCATGTGTTGGTCCTGTTGGAATCAGCTATAAGGGGAGAAAGTGGAACAGGAAGGCAATGCTCCCTCAGTTGCCTTCTGTGGGAAGAGTTGTGTTGTGGCATAAATCAAATTGGCTTTTTCTCAGATGAGTATTTATGAACAGAATAAAAAGGTCACTTCCACTCCTGCAATGTGTAGGATTATGTCCACAGATGCTAGTTTGTCATGTAGACAATATTTTCCATATGTATCTTTGATATAAATCTTGCTTATGTGTATGATATTGTTAGTGAACTACAGTTTATTTTTCAATAGAGAAAGAGATGGACATGACTTTAGAACTTTATAGCATGATTTTACTCATTTTTTTCCTGTGCACAAAATATTAAACACTAAAAAAATCCTCATTTTTCACTGAGAAACTACCTTTGGGCAAGCAAAGGGAAGGACCAAGTTGGGGAGTTTTCCATATTCGTCCAGAAATGTAAGTGGCTTGCAAGCTATCATCATTTGAAGGCAGCAACTATAATGCTGGAAGTAGGAATGTTAATGAATAATTGCAACTGCAAAATAAGAGAAAATATCCCTTCATGAAGGCTCTTTTTTTACACTTTCTGTTTTAGATGGTTGCCCAGGTCTCTGTTATGGAAATGGGAGGTGCACTCTTGATCAGAATGGGTGGCACTGTGTTTGTCAAGTGGGCTGGAGTGGCTCGGGATGTAACGTTGTCATGGAAATGGTGTGTGCAGATAACCTGGACAATGATGGAGGTATGATACATAATTCATGTGTCTCTGTTTATCTGTCACATCCTTGACTGCCATTTAAATCCATAGTTTTGGTGTATGCTTTCCTTTTTATCACAAAATGTCAGTGTTTGTCTGTTTGCTCAAGACAGTTGTTGCACTGACTTCATCTGAAGCAGCACAGTGAGGGAACAGACCCTTGAGCTGGATGCTATTGAAGGCAGAAAGTATCTGTGGCCATATCTACCATCCCAGTACTCGTTTTTTTCTCATAAAAAGCAAAACAAAACAGAAGTGTAATAAGTAATTTCCTCTATCTTCTTTCCACTCTTCCTCATAATTCTGTCAGTCTTTCAGAAAAAACA
Source organism: Pachycephala philippinensis (assembly GCA_013397055.1). NCBI lineage: Eukaryota > Metazoa > Chordata > Aves > Passeriformes > Pachycephala > Pachycephala philippinensis. The sequence goes on along the minus strand of VWZT01011558.1, from coordinate 238,549 downwards.
GCCAAGAGATATCCAAATGGAAAAAAACCTGTGTCTGTCAAAATGCATCCAGTTAGTCTTCTATTATTAATTTAATATATTTGCAAGCATAAAGCACACATTAACAGTTGCTTTTTTAATGTAAGTCTTTCTCTTAATATTTCTATTGAGACACGCCACAGTTCTTGCATTTATCTGGAACTGCCTTTGAAGGACTGTTTAGGAAACTAGTGTAGAAAGTAGGCAGAAGAGATTTTGGAAAGTACCGTAAACTGAGCCCTGTACTGAAATAATCATTTGCTCCTTTCTATCGGTTGAATGAGGGCATTTGGAACTATGTGCTCTCTACCTCAGTCCTCTGTGGTCTTGATTTCATTCTAAGGTTGTGTAAGTTTTAGGTTTGCTGGGGAAAAACATAGTTCTTTCGTAAGTTGGTCTCTGCTTCTTTTCCAATAGTTGGTTCTAATACACTAGTTGGAGCATTTTTTTTTAAGAAAAAACATCAGACTCTATTTCAAACTTGCCAGTGGGAGAGAAGCCACAATATTCCTCACTGGTTGCTCTCAGAGTTAATTTTTCCTATCTGTTTTAGGAATACACATTTACTGAACCGTCAAGGACTATCGCTTTTCTCTCCTTCACCTACTACCAGTCTTTACCATGTGCTTGTCCCATCCTCAGAGCTGTGCAGCTTTCTCATTCAGAGAGTGGATTCAAGGCCAGGTTGGATGAGGCTTTGAGAAACCTGGTCTAGTGGAAGACATCCCTCCCCACGGCAGGGGGTTGGAACAAGGTGATCTTTAAGGTCCCTTCCAACCCAAACAGTTCTATGATTTTATGATCAACCCCAAGCACGGTTTAATTTTTTTCCTTACATTGTACACTGAGATGTATTGTAATACACACTGTCTTATTGTGTCACACCTAAAGACCATATCAGTGTCCTGGGTGAGATCTTATACTCGACTGTAGGGGCAAACCTTGCTATGATGACTGACTGTTTTCTTCTAGGTCATTGATAAATTAAGCTTGATATAGATCCAAGAACTGAGGTCACTGTGGGACCTCAATAGAAACATTCTGACTCAGTGATGATTCCTCATTTGCAGATATATTTTGAGACCTTCTGATTTTGTATCCTGTGGGCTCTAAGACCCTGCTGTCCTTTGGCAAAGGCTTCCTCGTTTCTGAACCCTATTCAAAATCACCTTATTCCTCTCATATCCTTCCTTTTCCACCTTATTTCCAAGGGGTCCAACAGCCGTGTCTCTGCCCACTGTCTGTGCTTTCCTACACTAGTGTGTGTCCCTGTCACACAAGGTCCCACAGCTGGCATCCCTGCCCCCCTGTGCTCTCCCATCTGTCAATGCTCTCCCCTGCTGTCCGAGCCACTGACTCACCCGCCTGCACTCTTAAATCTGCCCACTCAAACCCTGTTTAGCCTGTAATGTATGGAAAGCATTTTCTGATGCACTCTATGAACTGGCTCTGTATAACCTGCCCTGTACTGTGATTTTGGATGCTTTATATTCTGCAATAACAATGAGTTATTGGAAGAGTTGGCAGTTTTAACTCTAAATCTCCTTGAATTTGTCAGTTTAAGGCAGACACTTAACATCATTTCACTGCAGGTTTTAAAAGCAATTTTCTTTTTCCTTTGTAATGGCAGCATAACATGGACTAGGACAGCTCTGTTGACATTAAAATTAGAGAGAAGTGCAGAGAGAAATATTTAATTAATCTGACTACTACAGAGGGGCTAAATGTAATAAAGTTTTCTTCACAATCAATTTCATATAAGAAAAGAAAATTTTATCTACATATTATAACCACTTCTCTTTATATATATATATATATATATAAAAATATAAATATGAAGTTCATAGGACCTGATTTGGCATAAGTAAAAATTAGAAAAATTCCCCTAAAGTCACTGGAGTTTTACCAATGTTAGATGAATATGAAATCAGAAGCTGTGTGTTTCAGAGTTTGTATACTAACACAACAGGAAAATCAGGAATTGGGAAGGAGATGTGACATTACCTCTTAAGTCCTGCTTGCTGGGAGGTTGAGCCTTAGACTGTGAGAATATTATGGTGGCACAGCAAGTTTCCATCCAACTACATAGCTGGAATAGGTTCATCAGGATGGAAGTTATTAGCATTTTCACCTGTAGCTGAGGTGTGGTAAGAGCTTGCACTCAGCTGAGTTAAAGAAACACAGCTGACAGGTGGTAACTTCCTAAGCTCTTAGGATGTGATCATATTCAGTCAGTGACACATAGCCCAAGAGATAATTTAGTGCCCTTGTATAGGCCAAATGATGGAATTCTCACCTAGCAAAGGTCCTAATCATTCCAGTCGTGTTTAAATCAAACGTCTATATCTCAGTCCTATTGTGCTTCAAGTTAATGAGGAACAGGTCACCACCAAAGAACAAAGCTGTAGTAAAGTTGAGCAATTATAATTTCAAACAAACTCTAATTTTAGAACTTAGACAAAGGGATAATCTTGTGTAGTTTTGAGTTATTTTTTCAGTTAATTTGTCACATGCTACTTTCAGGGATGGAAAAACTGACATTTTTTATCATTTAAAACTACATTCAGAGACACAGTAGAAAAAAAGTGGGTTAGTCCCAACCATAAGGAATCAATAATGTCATTTAATTGGCATGAGGAAGTGTTAGTGTTGTTGTTTAGCCTGTATTAAGAGCGCAAAAGCTTTGGGAGGGGGGAAAGTCTTGAAGTCATATTTTAATGACTGATATAATCGTATAAAGAAAAGCCATAAGCATATTCACAGGTATCCTGGTCCTGCAGCCACTGAAGCACCAAGATCCCTTCAGTGCAGTTTCTCCTGGTGGTAAGATAAAATACATGTGGAACTATTCTCCTGGGCAGGGAAAGTACAATTTCTTTTAGAGCCCCATTAGGATTCGCTGCACTTGTTCCCAGGCTGTGCCATAACTGCCTTTCCCATTCCAGCTCATAACTCTCTGTTAGCTTTTTCCTGCTCGCAGACTTAAGGGCATGTTTACCTGTTCAAATATCACTACAAATATCAGTGAAAAGGTCTTAGCATTATAACAGATGCACGATGGTATGGTTTGCACTTGCTCTCATGGAGTGCTTCTGCAGTCTGTTAGCAGTGTGATGTCCATTAAAAAATGTCAAGGAGTCAAGCAGGTGGCCTTTGCAGTGGGGCCTTTCCCTCACTGTGGTTTCCCTCAGCATAATTCCGCATTCCGTGTTCTCCTTCTTTCGCTGTCACAGCTGACATGATTTTGGTTTATAAGATGGCCATTCAGCTCATCTGAGCAGGGTCCTCTTGTCCTGCCACTGATTTAGACTCATTGGAAGCTCCAGTAGCTCCAGAAGATCTCTAGAAAGCTGTGCTGAGCTCTTTGCAAGCAAAGTGCCTGTGTCCTGGGGCAGGAGACAGAACACACTGCTGAGGTGTGGGGACACACAGGGCACTCATGCGTCACACCCCACTCAATTGCAGCAAGCTACAATTTGCCTGGTTTTTGGGCATATATTTACCCAGCTGCTGCACAAACAGGTCTTTGTCTCAAGCTGAAAGTTGCAGCCTGTCACTCCCATTAGTTTGCTTGATACAGGTCTCTCTAAATTTGCCTGCATCTCCTTTTATCGTTTTTCTTTCATGAATCAATCTTGCCTGTTTGTTTTTAAGGAAAATACTGTTTACTACAAGCTTTGAATTCTTTTCCAAATATGCCTTCAGTCACTTCAGACAGTTATTGTAGCTTTCTCCAAGCTTTTCCAAGCACAAGGAAATATGACTCAGCATAGCCTTGGGTTGATAACCAGTGCTGCTAAAATATTGATGTATTTCTGACCCGTCCATTGGCATTTTAATAACCTATCCATCACAGAGATATTGAGGCCATATATAAGTAATATGCTATTATTACCCAATATAAATAATACTGATGGGAATGGTTTTCATTGTTGCTGAGCAGCGAGGACTCCCTAGGGATACTTACAGTTTCTGAAAACCCTGATATATTTGTATTGTCCCGAGTGTGGAAGGCCAAACACTGCTGGTACTCATTGGATAAAACGTGCACAGCCTTTCCATAGGTACACTGATGGGTTTCCTTATATAAACACCAGTGTTCCCAGTTAACAGCCTCACTGTCTGCTGCATGCTATGTATTATGGATAAAATTTGGGCACTTTGAATTAATGCATATGAATAAGCATTAGGGACTCTTGACAGTTGCTGCTGCTGGTGCTTAGTCTCTTCTGAAGTTACTCTTTGATTCCGTTTGCTTAGATTCCTGGCAACACTAATTAGACTGAACTGAGCCTGTGGTGAATAAAGTCAGCACAGGCAATATTTAAGGAGAAACTTAAATCCCGTTTTTTACTTTCTGTGGAAATGTTTTGGACATAGATCTCACAGCTCCATCTCTGACTTGCACTCACTGCGATCAGTATAGATGGAGCAGGAGTGTACTGACACACACACACCCCTCTGGGTTGCTCTGCAGCAGTGAAAATGAAAGTCATTGGTACTTACAGAATTATAGAATATCCTGAGTTGAACAGGACCCGTAAGAATCATCAAAGTGCAACTCCTGACCCTGCACAGGACAGCCCTAAAAATTACACCATGTGTCTGAGAGTGTTACCCAAACACTTCTTGAACTCTGTCAGGTTTTGTGCTGTGATAGCTCTCCAGGAGAGCCTGTTCCAGTGCCCAACCACCCTCTAGGTAAAGAACCTTTTCCTAATATCCAGCCTAAACCTCCCCTGACACAGCTTCATGGTGTTCCCCCAAATGCTGTGACTGCTCACCAGAGAGGAGAGGTCAGTGCCTGTCCCTCTGCAGGTGTTGAAGACCACAATGAGGTCTTCCCTCAGTCTCCTCCAGGCTGAACAAGCCAAGTGACCTCAGATGTTCCTCTGAGGGCTTCCCCTCTAGGCCTTTCACCACCTTCATAGCTCTCTTTGGACATTTTCTAATAGCTTTATGTCTTTCTTCTATCGTGGTGCCCAAAACTAAGTACAGCATACTACTTAGAGATTTGATTTTCATGTTACTGAGCAAGTACATCATTAGTATGTGTTTGTAAGCGTGTCTGCAGACATGTTCATGCACCATATAAGCACCTACACCACTTATAGTATTCCGGGTTTGACATTACCATAAAACTTCAAACCTATTCGTTTACATTAACCAGGTAGTTAACTTCAGTACTATCTTCTGCACAGGTGACAAAAGCTTGAAAAGGTAAGAGTTCTGCTCATTTAATGAACTTTTAAGCAGAAGAATAGCAATTTTAAGTTTTATTGCTAACTAGTTATGTTTTCCGCACCAGAACTTAATTATAGTGGATGGTTTATTAAAATAACTAACATCAAAAACATGGGAGGTAGAGTCTTATTGAATTTTTCATTTTCATAGCCAGTTAATAAAGTGTCTCAATTGTTTAATAGAAGAGAAGCTGCTGTGCAAGTTGTTGTGTGCTTCACTGGTGAGGTGGGGAAGCCACCACTGCTGGTGTGAACCACTTTGTTCTTTGTCCCCTTACCAGTGTCCCCATGCAGTGCCTCTTTACTGTCCTTGGGTGCTCCTGAAATTGTATCTAGACAATTTGTACTAATTGTGAACACAGATCCATTTTCAGCAACACGAGTTATTGTGATGTTCCCATATTTGTGGTCATGAATTGCAAGTACTTCAAGAGTGGATGAGGAGAATGAGATGTTGGGATTTGAAAAGTAGGTGACAGAGCTGTTTGTATTAGGCACAAAATATATGACTTGTTCCATGTTGTCCCAGTTTTAGAGACAAAATTTTTAGGAGGAGACGCTCTGGAGTGAGCACCTCCTCCCAAGGGAAAGGGGCCTCCCCCTTTCCTCTGCCAAAGGGGAAAAAATAACAAAAGCAATGAAAGTGGAAGAAAAAAAACTGAACTATTTAACACAAAACACAACTGGGAGAACAAAAAAGGAGAAAAAGGAAAGGATGCCCGGGAGGAGCCGGTAAGTGGCCACCCCTCACCCCCAGTCTCCGGGAAGGGGAGTCCACACAGCAGGCTGCCGGAGAAGGGCAGATGGAAACCTTGTAACTTCTTCGGCGCCGATTCTCCTCCTCACAGCAGGCGATGCTGGTGGATCTCTGTGTCCCTTCGCTTGTCGGCCTGGTCTTCCTCGGGGTTCGGACCGGCGGGGCCACCCCGCAGGCCCCCCGGGCAGGAGATGCCGTTCCCCCGGGCCCTTGGGCAGAGCCCTTGAACTGCACCTGGGGCCTCGGGCTCCAGCCCCGCCCCGGGCCCACCTTAAAAGATACAGGTACTGGGGGCACTAAGCAGACGGCTATGGAAGAAAGGAGCCTCATAATATCACCCCAGGACACATGTTCTTGCAATTAACTTAGCGCTGACAAAATGCCTTTTTTGTTTCCAACTGGTTCTTTTTTTTCCATTTTATTTTAATGAGACCTTAACGCGAGTATTATGCAGCACATGGAAAGCTCAAATACAAAACATACAAAATGCACTCACTGTGCAGCATTTTCCCAGACTTAGAAAGTAGAGAGATATATATTGCTGGAAAGTAACCAGTGGAGAGGTAGGTCCATAGCCACGGTTCCATTGCCAATTTTTCTGGCTGCTGAAGGTGATCATGCCTGTAGAAGAGAGATTGCTGCCCAATGTGTACATTAGAAAATGTGCTGTACCAATGGCAACATGAGCCTTCTATGACTGCAGCAGAAGCATAGCTGAGGAATTAATTTCACAACACTTGTGACATCCCTTCCATCATATGGAATAAGGAATATATATATAAATGTGTAAGCAAGAAAATATAGTTTGGTGGAAAACTTCATGTGATTCCATTGACACACACTCCTGACACAATAAATATTAATATCATTCCTTGTAGAAGGCTTCCTGAAAAAATCTATTCCCCAGCGAAGGAATAGGAAAGTCTCGTCCTAGTTCTGTGATCTATTGCAATGCAGATAGGAGTGGTGTGACTGAAAACAGAGCAACTTGTTTTGGCATGCTCTGCCTTCTCTTTGAGGTTGTTTAAATTATTGAAGAGTACTATGAAGTGCTTTCTATCCTGAAGTCGATCGTCGTGAATTCTGTTTTAGCAGTAATATTAAACATATTTTAATTTTCTAATTCACTTACAAAACAAAAAATCCCAGTTCATCATTATCCTTGCGTACAAAAGAAGGTACCTGGAGGATGGGAAGCCATAATCTCAGACTCATCAAAATGCAAATCATTTTATAATATAATCTGTAGTGTACTGTGAATATGCCTGTCTTTCATATAAAATAAATTTTAAAATGCTAGTAACAAACCGAAACCATTTACACATCTGTAATACATTTTAGTCTGCACCTATGCTGTGATGCACTTTGGGGTAATTGACAGTAAAACTTCAGTGTACAGGATCCCCTGCTGTATGAATTACAGTGTTTGCTATTTGTAGTAGTTTGTTCATACTCCTGACTGTTGTATGCTGAGATTTAAAAGAAACCCTGCTGATTTGCCGACACAGTGAGCTTTTTAATAGTTGGTTCCTGATATGAAAATTTAACTAAAATTGTGACCATTGGTTGAGAACTGACTAATGTATTTGTAGCATTTTCAAGTGAATGAATTTGATTATATAGTTTCTAAACAAGATTTATTTGGTATTTCTTTCTGGGTTATTCTGCTGGATTAAAAATCTCATTTCAAATAGGATTGGCTTGTTGAAAATGTTATCCTCATATGCACTTACTAATATGATTTGCATTATCACAACCTGCTTCCATACGTAGCTTGCGATTCTGTACCAGCTTGGTTTACCTGGTTCATTTTGATGGATATCATGCTAAATTATAGGAGTTTTCTTTGGAGGTTTTAGATTTGGATTTTCTTCCTTTTTTTTCTTCAGAATTGTTTAATTTAAAACCAATGTCTTGAATGAGCCTACAGTGAAACAAAGATTTTATTTTGGCTTAAGAGTTCCCTGTTTGCCCCAAAATAAGTGTTTTATTATTTTACTTCTTCACAAAGTGAGAAGAATATTTTTCAGTTATATCAAAGTCAGTTTCTCTTCTAAATTTTGTTTGATTGTTTGGAGAAAAGCTGGAAGTTGCATTACTCAGACAATCGTAGTTAATAATCCTGAAATAGACACAGCAGTCTGAGCCAAATATGCGGTGTTCAAAGTCCACAGAGGAGCTGGTGCTTCTGCACCTCCTGCCTTGCTGCCCATGAAGCATTTTCTCTGAGCCTAACGTGTCTTCTCTTTCATTCTGCATGGTTGTGAGAGGAGATTGAAATAAATTCCCATCTGATCAATCAAAATATTTTTTAAAAAGTACAGCATGAGAGAGAAATGGAACTCATTGATTATAGTCTGTGACCTAGAACACTGCTCCTTTGCACTAATATTGATATTTTGGGTAGTAATTTCTTTCTCTGATGACTTTTTAGCCTTTGTTGCCAAGGCTGTAAGCTGTTCCTGCTGAATCCAGCACTTCATACATTTGTGGTGCTGTTAGGACACACACCAGTCTCAAAATGGCTTCTTCAGATGTGCTTTTGGGACTTCACACCCTCCTAATGGGAAAACCCACCCTCTTGTAGCCTTGAGAGGCTGAAGAGGCAGATGAAACCAGGTGCAAGTAATTCAAACCAAAATAACTCCATTAGCAGAACCTGGAAGAGTTTATAAGGCAGTCACTTTGCTGACAAGTAAGCTGCAAAGAAAAGGAAAATTGAGTCTGACTGGAAGATGGAAAGCTGCTCTCCCATTCCTTGGTTCTTTTTTCTGTACAGCCTGAAAGCACTGTGTTTGTCACCAGCTGTGTAAGCTCTTGACCAAAGCAGAGGAAAATGAGGACTCTATTAGAATAAGCAAAAATAGTTAAGTGTTATTTTTGTAGCTATTTCTTTCCTAGGCAAATCTTCATATTCTATTATTTCTGTGACCTTTCACTTTTATTTCTTACATAAATGAGAGAATCAGGTCAGATCAGTTCCTGCATCTAATGGCTTGTTGACAAGGAAAAAATTAATCAGAATTGCTAGTGTGGAATAAACTACTCCAAAATAACTTCCCCATGGATACTGTTATTCTGAAGTAAGTGCTCCTTTTTTCTGATTAGCACATAATCTGCCAGACCAATGTTTGTGAAGTTTCTCAGGTAGACAGCAGTGAGCTTGTAGAAATTAGTATCTTCCAGAAAATCCCTTGACTGCTTGAACAAGACTTGTCACTGCCATAACCCTTCCAGTGGCAGAGCCCAGCCTTTAATGGCCTGACCAGTATAAACCACAGTAAGAGATTTCAATGTCTATGACATTTTCAAGTCTAGTAGAATTCTTTAATGTTTGTAGTTTTGGATGATCTGCTGAAAAGCATCTGTAACTTGAAGCTTTTCAGTTCATTTATTGAGAATATAGAGAGCTTCATTTGTTGTACAAAAAATGAATTTTTTTTTTTTCCTTGCAGCTCCAAGCCTGCTCTTCAAGTTTCAACCCAAAACACTCCTTTATTTTTTCATCAGAACACATTGAAAACCCCTCTGGTTCATGTTGTGAACTCCTCCATCCGCTTTCTGTGTGCTTTTGTTTAGACTGGAGGCCTCTTATTGTTTCAGCTTACTGACATCGTAGCAGATTTCAGTTGCTTCCTTGGCTTTCCTGAATATAAAGTGACTGCTACACTCAAAATCAATAAACTCAATATTGCCCTGTGAAGTTCTTCTCCCACTGCTGGCAAGTTCCCATTGTCTCCAGGATTTGGGGAATGTGGAGAGAACTTAAAGCACTCACTGACCTGTAGCCATGCCAGCTCTGCTGGATCTGAGGATCCTAGATTATTGTTGCTATCTATCTACAGTTGCCTTTGGCTCATTATGACAAAAACTAGCCTGCTCTATCTGATTTCCAAGCTGCAGAGGATAGATTTGTTAATATTTTTTGCTTAGCCAAGCAATTATCTTGCTCAAGGTTAGGCAAGGATTTTCAGATGCCAGGAAAGCCCTTTTCATTATATGTGTTTGTTCCGTAAAAGGGCTTTTGCTTTCTTTTCAAAGTGAATGTTTTATGCTGCTGTTTACTGAGCAGTTGCACAGTGCTCTGTTGAGAAAGCAGTAGGGTTGGCTGGGGATTGGTCTCGCACCCATTAAAGTCAATGACAAAGCTCCAGGAGCTCCCGTGCTGGCACAGTTTGCCTGGAGGGGGTGCAGTTTTATAGACTTCAAAGTGTTGGTACGAACAGAGCATGGAAAGTCAAAGCATGAGGTGAAAATATCTGGCAATATGTTGATCCTATAGCATTCCAATTTTAACACAAGGGAGATCCATACAGTGATATGATGACTCCATGTTTATTCAGACCAACCTTGTTAGAAATAGAACGAGGTGTCTTTGTTGAAGGGTAAAACACCTTTATCTTGCTTTAAATGCAAGCAACTTACAGCTGCTAGGTAAAGCATAAAGTGCATGTTGAAGAAGATTGTTGGTTATTTCTCCATCTCCTATTAAATCTGTTTCTGATTGAGTATGTGATTTAGACAATTTGGACATCTAAGCTGCTGATAGAAGCAATTAAATGCCAATAGCCCAATTTTAAGTTTTATTTAGGTGCTTAATTTAGATGCACTTCAGTGCTTCGATTTTCATCATACGCTTTAGATATTTAGGTAACTTAAATTCACCCGCAAATGTTGCTGCAAGTTTGTCCATGAAGAAATTTAGATTCCTGAAAAATCTATTATTTCTTCTGTTTTTCATACTTGAAAATGTACAGAGGAGGAATAGCTTTCTTTTCACTTTCCAAATTTGCTTTCATGGTGCAAACATCTGTAGAGAAAACTGTAACTGTCTGGTCTCTGGGAGAGAGCCTGAATCAAGGTGTGCATTCGTGTATCACCAACTGCAGCAGAGTAGTTACGATTATGCCCTTTCTGGATCATTCTGGTATTGCAACCAATAAATGAAAAGTAAATATCCTAAACCACTTGTGAAACTGTTGTAGGGCTTAAAACAGAAGTCAGACAACTGTAATAAGTATCTTTTCTTACTGCTGCAGTGGGGACACGGGAGATTTGGGTAACATTTCAGACCTCATTACTGGGGACTGGTTAGTGAGTGTATGTCCCAGCTGGGGTGACCAGGCAGTGCTGACAATAAAGGGCTGTTAGAGGGAGCACCTGCACAGTGTGGATCACATTGCACTGACAAGTAAAGTGTAGTGACTTTCTTCTGACTGTTCTGCAGGGAAGACTGTCCTGCTCTTCCCTATTCGCTTAGTTTGTAGGTTCTGTTTTCTGATTGTGTGAGGATTTGATGAGGTGATACAGTGTTAATGACTGAGACAAATACCCCTCCTGGACTAAGCATGTACATTAATGCTTTATGGAATTTGACTGTCATAATCAGCATGCCTTCCCATTGATTACATCCCTCCTGTGCTCTCTGGTAGTAAATGTGGTGCTTTTATTCTCAGAACCGCTCAATTTCCTGAATTTTCCATTCTTTCCATTTTAGATGGCTTGACAGACTGCGTAGACCCTGACTGTTGTCAGCAAGGCAATTGTTACTCAAGTCCTCTCTGCCAGGGTTCACCTGATCCCCTTGACCTTATTCAGCACAGCCAACCACCATTCTCTCAGCATCCTCCAAGGCTCTTTTATGATCGAATCAGATTCCTTATTGGGAAGGAAAACACTCATGTAATCCCAGGAGATGTCTCCTTTGAGAGCAGGTGAGTCTTCTTTTAAATGAAAGACTTTTCTGAAATTGCGAACTGCAATTAAATTATTTAACCAGGAAAAATTGTGATACCTGGATAGCTGAGAATTCTTCACCAGTGCTCGTAAAAGACTTAAGAGGATAGCAAACTTTAAAGTCCCAACAGCTGAGGATCTTGGTTGTCTGATTATTGTTGCTACTTATCTGGTTTGTGGAAGCGTCACAGCAACAAACTCTACTGCTCTTATTAACAAGACTGACTGTTGTGGAAGGTAAGTTGTCTCATACTTGTAAAATCAGCAGGGGGAAGTTCAGCCCTTCACACTGTACATATGTAATGGCAGGATGCAGAAGGACAAGTTGGATTCACATCTGCTGTCTTCAGTCACCTGTCTGCCCAATACAATTTGATTGCTATTTAAAGTGTAATGAATGTAATATGTGTCACGTATCATCTAGACACATAATTTAAAAACTTCCTTGGTTTTGCTACACATTGATAAAGCAGCGTGGAATTTACTGTTTTGTGCTGCAGGTTATCATGCAAAGAGTACAGTGATCCCTGAGTGTTTGTGAGATTGGCTTTGCCCTTTAACAGGAAGGAACTGTGCAGTAGAAAAAGGGCACTTACTTGCTCAGAAAACCTGGTAACACATATTTTCTTGAACATTTGAAATACAGGGGCACATAAGTTTTTATGCTGCAGTTCACTTGGGAAGCTATAACTTACATGCTGACAAAAAGATCCACAAATCATCCTCATCACCTGACTATTACCCTGTCAGCTAGGCCTATGCATTGGATAAAACATGTTCCAGTAATAAGCACATAAGAATTTTTTATTTTCACAGTACATAGCACTTAGGTTACAACCTCAACACAATCCCATAGCTGCACACAAATTCAATGCACTTTTTTCTTTGCAGCATTAATTTTTAATAAAGTAAATTTGTAAACAGAGTCATTATTGATCTGAAATACCTAAACATTTAATCACTATTAATAATGTAACAGGATGTTATAAATATATACAACAATAGGCCGTGAAGATGAACTCCATGAGAAGCACCCGTCTTCCACTGGTGGGTCTCTTGGAGTGTGCTGCACTTGCGAATGAGGCCACTGCACTTGGGGCAGGGTCCTTGGCTGGCTCTGTGTGCAGTTTAAACCAAAAGCCACCACTGAAAAAATTTTCCTCATCAAAATGCCTCACAGTGAGGAGTTTCCAGAGAGGAGGTGAGTGCTCGAGTTGCCTGTACAGTGTTCTGTGACACTGCAAATGTTAGCAGCCAGATTGCACATAATCCCATCAACGTGCTTTTATAGATATAAGGAATTGATCTTTTAAAGCTATCATTGATGGGATTTAACTTGGATTTCAAAGCTTTTTCTGAGTATTTCGTTTCTTTACCCTGATACCTGCCATGCCTTTGAAGACTGAAGAGCAGCAAAGTTCCATGTGGGAGCAGCAGCCCACCCTCACCATGGCTTCTTACTTCCTGCCACTGAGAAGCAGGACCAACACCCCAGATATCATTTCCTCCCACTGTAGACAAATTCATAGTTTGGTGAGAAGATCACTGGGATTCAAATGAGGGTGGCTGCATCTTTGGAGTCAGGGCAATGCCTGAAGACTTCTGCTGTGCCGTGTCTCCTGGGGTTTGTCAACAGTAATCTGCAGTGTACTGGACACCCCAAAGGGTTCCTCAGTCCACACTTTGCTTTATCCTTGAATCTTCCAGGCTGTAGAAATATTGTTCATCCGTAAGTCAAATATTATTAAAAACTGCCAGAATTTTCCTCAAGAATGAGAGATAAGCAGGGTCTCTGAACGAGGCAATAGCTGAGCTGTGCTGCCTCTGCTGTTCAGAAATCTTCCTCTGACATTGCCAATCTGACTGTCATCTTGTGTCGGTTCTTCTCCTGGGAATTAAGATTACTGAAAAAAATTTAGAAAGACAACTGCTGCTACAGTAAAAACATCAGGAATCTGTGATCCAGCCTATCTGGTAAAGACCAAAGAATGCTTGGGGGGTTTAAATCTCCTTTGGGCTGTTGCTGAAAAGGTTGTGTCTAGGCAGATGATATTAACTCATGGCTGCCTGCAATGCCACTGATTTTATAGCATTGGTGGTTCAACATGAAATGTTGGAAGGATTGGATGTAGTAGTGGTATGCACTTATATCAGAGCACTGGCATCCATTCCCACTGCTGCTCCAATTTTGCAAAGCCATATCTGCCCTTTTCTTTAGATTTCCCTTTACAAGAAATCTCTGAGACCATTAGGAGGATTAAGGAAGAGACATCTATCCAACGTTTTTAGTCTTCTGATTCAAATGACATTGTGCAGTGTTTTACTATACCACAGCATAGTAAATGTATGTAAAGTATGGGTGATGTTTACATGAATCTCACTGGAGACAAAGGGATGTTGATTAGATCTTGGAAAGTTATCAAAAATGGTGAAGATTATCTCTGTCCTTCAGACTGAAAGTGTTTGGTCTCTGCCATATCCTGTAATTTTACAAATAATCTGAAATACTAAAACTAGTTGTTCTGACAGCTGCTGAGACATCTGTCCCTCTGCATTTACATCTTGGACTTTAGCTTAGGTCTAATATTGAAACATTTGGCTTCTACAATACAGTCACAATGTTGCATGAGCCATGGCTAAATACTACACCAAAAATAATGTTAAGGAGCTATGTGTTTGCAAAACATATTTTACTTTTTGGTATGTCAAAGCTATGTCATATGCACTGGGTTTTTACAAACTCCCACTTAAACTGTGACATGCTGAAAGGCAGATTAGAGATATTCTGGATAAATGGAAATGTACTTGCTTACATCAGGCATGGTTTTAACCTACTACATGTAGCAGGGTGTAGCGGATTATAATGTTTTTGTCAGTTTCTGTTCTCAGGAAGGTTTTTTGGCTTGTTTCTTTGCTGAGCTTTTTCTTTAATGCATGCTGCTGGCAAGCTATTTGACTCACTGCAAATTGCCCACGAAAAGGGTCCAGTGTATGGTACTGAATTAATTACCCTTCAAAGGCTGCTTACAGCAACATTGTCAGCAGGAAGAAACGAATGTACCTTACTAGCCTTCAGCTTAATTTCTCTCATTGAAGATTTTAATCAGAAATGTAATACAGTAAATGACATCTTCTGGTAATGTGACACTTGCAAATTCGCAAGCTGCTTGACAGAGTTCCATATCTGAGCCTAATATCTCAGCCTGAGGTGCTTATTGGAAACTTAACATGCAAAACAAAAGCAAAAAAATAGCAGGTAAGTAGCAGCAGAGCAAGGCAGGATGGTGGTAGAATAATAAAATGCTTAACAAGTACTGAAAGAATGCATCTAAAATTTAAACTTCTGTTCATATTTTAAATTAGAGATGTCAAACAAACTGCAGAGACCTGAGATCCACAGCATAGTGAGTTCCTCAGTTACTCGTGGAATGACCCATGAAGCATTGACAGAGGAATCCTACTTCTTGTAGGCCACCTGCAACCCATGGGAATTTCAGCTTTCTCTCAAAAAGCCAACTGCTCCCTCTGGAGTTGCAGATTTCGTACAGCTTGCCAGGGGACTGGGAACATTTTTAATGCATTCGAAAACACTAAGGCAGCTTATCAGGGGCATGTTCCTGCCCAGCTTCACCAAATTAGAAAAGACATTTTTGCACTTACTTTCAAGTTAAAACCACTTGGAAAGCCTTAGGTCTAAGATTACACAATCATCACAAATAGGTGGCTGTTGGACAGATAGTACAAGTTATCCCCCATGAGAAAGCAAAGCAGGGCAGTCACAAGAATGTGGAATAAGTCTTAGAGGCAGAAAGTGCAGTGCATTGAGGAGACATCACGATCTTTAGAGGTTTCTCTGCTCAAATTAAGAGAAGCAGTGAGTGGTAGCAAGGCCCCCAGCTCATCTGGGAAGAGGGCGAATGTTGAAGCAAGGAAGCGTGAAGTGGCAGTTGACTCTGAAGGGACATCACTGCAGGGAACATGCTCTAAAAGGTCTGGTAAGGAAAGGAATTAAGTGAGGTGTTCTCTAAGCAGCAGAGCTGCAGGGACAGCTCTGGGGACAGGGGGTCTGCTCTGTGAGCTGCCAGGGCACTGGGAAACAAGGGAGAACTGGCTGCAAACTGGGGCTCTTGGTTACCTCCTGAGCCTTGGAGCCTAGTGCTTGTCATAAAGTAACTGAAAAATGTTTTCATACCTGCAGTAAATGCCAGAATTAAAGCTAATTCTGATCAAATGCTTAGTCAAAGATTTAGTAGGTGCTGGTAATTCAAAAAGAGGCCAGAGAAGACTCTTCAACTTAGAGTAGATAATAAAGAGACATTAAATAATGAGGACAAATGTAGGAACACAGAGGTAGGCTTAGGACATTTAAAATCTAAGAGATTACGAAGACAATTCAGTACAGATAAATGTAGAATAATGAGGTTTATGTGTCTTTATCATATACCGTAAATATGTGTGGCTTGTAAAATATGATGAAAAAAAAGAATGTTGAAAGATAAGTCTCTTAATATTATTTATGAATAATGGGAAGTGAATGCATAGAAGAAAGACCATGGATGAAATAATGGAGATTTTGATGAGCTCTTATCATACAAATCTGTGTGCTTGATAAAACATGAGGACAGAGTAGTGTCAGAAGATAGGTCTGTGTGGAATGAACAAACAGGAGTGCAAGAATAATGCACTGAATAATAATTACTCAGGGGTCTCACTCTCACAACAATGTGTGTTGTAAATATGTGGAGTTCACTAATAAAGGTATCAGAAAAAAAATTCAGGTCTGTTGATGTTAGAAATACATGAAAATAATAGAAAACAGTATTTTCTGCTCTAACAAATCAAAGAGTAATTGGACCTGGCTGTTCTGTTGAGTGAGTCTTGTGAGTCGTTGGAGACAAACAGGAGCTCAATTGCCTTCAGTAGAGCAGCAGATTTTGGGCCACAAATAGGGCCACAACCAAGTTAGTTCATGTAGAAAATGAGAAAGGTGGTAAATCTGAACTCCTGTTTTGCATACTGGCAGTAATGCAGCTTCTCCCATTCCTCTAGGATTTGTCAGCCTCTTTCCATGGCCTGGGAGCATGGAATTGCTGTTAGCAGCTATGGTGGATGGTGTACTTGCAAAGAGGTTAATTGTTACCAGTTGCATTTTCTCATCTCATAGTTAGATGGGTTTGATGATATCATGGTGATAGATCAGTGTCCTGTCAGTGGCTTGGGAGAAGGGGATCTTAAGAAACATGTCAGAATTTTCAGAAATACATGTTCTCCAGTTTTCTGCATATGATTTCATTGGATCATGGTCAATTAATCTCTCTAGGGATATTTTTTAATTCATATGTAGACTCCTAAGTAACTTTTGTCTGAGGAACTATTAAGTTTTTTCTTTTAGATCACGTATTCACTGTGCAGTGGATGTGTCTGTTGAGGTTTGCCACAAATTTTCAAATTGAGAAAGAAGCATAACAATGCCTAAATTTATGCTTGTCATTTATATTGTGTAATTAATGCCAGTTCACTTTATGAGTATTCTGTTGGTTTTGACCCTAAATGTCTTAAGGTTACCAAAAGACTTCTGCATACACTGTTCACTTCATTATGTAAAACCGCAGTTCCCGGAAACAGGTGCAGTAGTATCATGAGTTTCCAAGTCCTGGGTTGTTTCAGCCAGTGTGTTGTTGTGGTGTAGCTGACAGCACGGGGCAAAATACTGGGAGGATTTTCAGTGGAATGTGGCTGTCTAAGCCCTTAGAAAATCCCACTAGGTCCTAATCTGCACCATGAGCATATTTCACATCTTAATCCTCATCCTTAGGAGACTTGATTCCTTTATGTTTCATTAGTCAGATAGGTAAAAGGCTAAAGCTAAGAAAAAGAGTAATTTCTTCACCATTTCTGTGACTAAGGTGAAAGCAATGGTCTGAAAGGACAACAGTGGAGGTTCAAGTTGGACAGTAGGAAGAACTTGGCATGAGTAGAGCACTCATACAGAGGCACTGGAATGGGTTACTTGGTGAGCTTATAGAGTTAGACAAGCATCTGTCTGGACTGATGTAGGCATAGTTGATCTAACCTGAGGCAAAGAAATGGACAAGATAAAGTCTTGTATTTCCTTTCAGCTCTCATTTTCTATGATTCTGTGATCCTGTTAGCCTCTGATTAGATCCACTTAGTAATGAGTTCACTTTCCTGTCCATTGACTTTGATGTGTTCTGCAGTGCTGCCATGTTCCAACCTCTTCACTGGAATGTGAGGATAAAGTGGAAAGTGGGTGCAAGTCCAACACATCCCAGAGGGAGTTTAGAAGGGCATCACATATGATGGGGGATTGAGAAAAATGTATGTTACACTTGATTAGGCACCCTGTGAATTTACCTATATAACTTCCTGAAGTTCAGGGAAGCCCGTGTGTCTCACTGCTGCCTTATCACATTAGTTCAGCTTTTTTCTAATAGACAGCAATGCCCTATACCTAGCAGCAGAGAATGAGGTTTCATTCTCTCCTTTCACAAACCATCACTCCCTAAAGCTGCAGCAAGCTAAATCACCCTATCAGTGAAACTTTTGCAGTGCTATTCAGTAGCAGAACAAATAGTATCCTGTAATACATCTGGAAACAGGAATATATTCTCCCTATACCAACAGTTCATGGGAGAGTCTGTGTGTCATCCTTATGAGAGAATGCTTTTTCAAATCAAACTTTTGGGCTTGTATGACTTTTCTTTGAAAACTCAACGGTCACTCTGATACCAGAGTGGTTCTGTCTTGTCTGGGACCAAAGCACAGCCCAGCTTCTGAAATCAGTGCCTTCTCACCCTCCTCATGTGTGTAACTTGTTGTCTTCTACTCTTCTTGTTACAGAAGGGCGTGTGTCATCCGAGGCCAGGTTGTCGCAATAGATGGAACACCTTTGGTTGGAGTGAACGTCAGTTTCCTGCACCACAATGAGTATGGATACACCATCAGTCGACAGGATGGAAGGTCAGGCTTTCATGTATGATCCTCCACTGGTTTAGGTTTCTGTACTTAAGGCTATCTGCCACCTTCTATCCACGTACAAAATTTCCACAGACATCTGTGGCTGTCACAACATCACAGTTCATGGTGTGGCTTGAGGATGGCATCTGGCCTTCTGCTCTGGGAGCACAGTTGATTGGAGTTCTCTGTAGTAAAGGGACCGAATAAGAGAAAAAAACCTGAACTGCAACAAAGTTACAGTGACATTCAAATTCCTGGAGTCAAAATGTGCCAGGTCTGCTGTAACAGTAGCTCCTGGGCATCGGAATATTTTCACAAGTCAGGTTTTCCAGGAAATATCCTGTCTTCCCTCGTTTTTTTCTGTTGTTAAGTGTGGATCGCCCAAGTAGTTTATTGAGGTGTCAATGAAGTGAAATCCTTTAGTTGGTCACCTGAGACATACAAGGAAAAGTGAGAACAGACTCCTTCCAAAGACAAATGGTTAAATTGCTGTTCCATAACCAGCCCCGTTCATTTCTCAAAGACAGGTGAGGTTTCAGTATATTCTGTGTTGCACTCCATGGTTGGCCATCCATTTGCAATAGGGTCATGATTTGCTCCTGAACTTCAATTAAGCTGTTAAGGGCAATTTAAGACTTCATCTTCCTTGGCTGGATTGCAGATTACAAGAAATCTGAAGCTGTCTTTCAGCAGGGGAAAGGTGGTGCAATTTCTCACTGTTTCCACAATTTTTTTTTTTGTTTAGCTTTGCCAATTTATAAAAGTAAGGAGTGTGCATATTTATTTCACCTTAGTTTATTGACTTTCAAATCGCACTACTGAAAGTTAGTAATTATCATTTCCTCCTTACGCTAGCGTGGATAAAGCTGTTGCATAAAAATATGCTACCTGTATTTTGCTGTGGATGTAATCGGTGTCATTTGGGAAATGTGATGAGATATGCATAATTAAGTCTGACTTCTTATCACAGTTTGTTACCATCAAAAACCTCCATAATAGATGCATTCAATAATACAGAGAGTGAAGTAGCTATTTACATATTACCTTGTGTTGCCTGACTGTGGATGTCAGAAACTCTGGAAATTGAGACTGTATATCATGCCTCTGTGTCTCACTGTTTTGCAGCCCCGATATGCCAAAGGTTCTTCACAGTAGCTCCCAGAGGATCACCCTCCTTGTGTTCAAGACCTGACTCAGTTCTCAGTGCAATTAATCGTCATCTTTCCCAAAAATTTCATATCCTGTACAGGGAGGTTTTATGCTCAGTGTACTCAACCTTTTCCTCCTGCTGCTTTTACAGAAAGGGAAAGGGTTATGTTAATAGAGCTAAGGCCTAACAGGCTTTAAGCCTTCCTATTCTGCATGCTCTTCCTGGATAGATGATGAGTGGCATCCTTTTTTTGGGATAGAAATTTCTTTTCATATAAACCAAAGCAACTGGGTTCACAGTTTTGTTACAGATGACTCATTAATATTGATTCTAGTTGATAAATAGAGGGGAGAGAGGCCAAGTAACAGTGAAATTCTCTGCCTTGCTGTTGATGCATACCGGGAGAAAGCACACAGAGGTAAAGCTTCTTTGTGGATACCAAGGTGATGCAAGGAATGTACATTTGAATGATTTCACATAGTAAATTAACAGCTGTAATAACAAACATAAAGGGGTTTTTTGTGATGCATTGAAAGATGGGGTAATGTGATGAAAAAAACAAAAAAGAAACAAAACAATTTGTTTTCTCTTTTCCAGTTTTGACCTTGTGGCTGTTGGAGGAATCTCTGTCACTCTAGTTTTTGACAGATCTCCTTTCATATCTGAAAAAAGAACACTTTGGTTGCCTTGGAATAGATTTATCATTGTAGACAAAGTTGTAATGCAAAGAACAGAGTCAGACACACCATCTTGTGACATCAGTAGTTTTATCAGTCCAAATCCAATTGTACTCCCTTCCCCCTTGACAGCGTTTGGAGGGTCCTGTCCTGAAAGAGGAACAGTTATTCCAGAGCTACAGGTAATGAAAAGACTTCTAAATTAAGCTTGTTTTGTTGCAGAACCAGGTTTAGACTTTTAGATAGTGTCTTCAAAGACACTATCTTTGAAGATAGTGAGCAAGTAACTGCTGTGATGTCATTTACTTGGCAGAATAGCACCAATGCCTATCTGTTTAGTACTGTTTAACAAGATGCTGTTGTCTTTTTTCTTTCTTTACTTTTTAATATTTAAATGTGCTTTATTTCTTATCTCCAAGTAGAAGAAAGTGGGGAATGTTAACATGAATTATTATTGAAACCCTGATTTGTTGATAGTGATGCGCAAAACCGTTCGTAGTTACAGATGAACAATACAACTTCCCAAACATCAGTGTAAGACATGATACTTCGAACATTCCTGGGGGTGTTTCATGCATTCACAGCTACATGTCAGATTCTTGGGTTTTATTACTTTCTTTCCAAGGCAGAGCAATTTTAACATGATCTTTAGGAGTTCTTTTTAAATTTAAATGTATTTTTTCTTGGCACTCCCTTAGGTGTTTAAAGTAATTTCTAATTAACTTTGTAACTAACTGTTCTTTTACTTGGGACTTAAAGGAGATTGTGATAGTCAAACACCCAACAAAACACAGCTTAGATCATATTAATAATGCCCTTAATTTTTAGTATATTGTTTGAGCAGTTAGATTTTAAACAATAAGACCTCTTTTGGGTTCTCTTCTAACTTCACCGAGCAAGCCTGGGAGATACTTCGAGGGTACCTGTAGCCTCATAAAAGTGTTTCTACTTTATTCTACATGTGAGAGACCTCTGCTTGAACTCAATTATGTCTAAACACCTCCATAACTATTATCATGCATCATCCAGTTGATGGTCATAGCATTGCTTCACTGAATGTACTAAGTGAAACTAATGAACATAAATTAAGAGTAAGTGCTGCACACCAGTAAGAAAAAACTGGGTCACCGTGCTCCACATGAGGTATGCCTGGGTCTTCTTTGAACAGCAGGGTACCCAAAGATGAAGTCTACTCAGAAACTGCTCCCCAGTTCTTTCTTCTTCATTTTTGTGTTTGGTTTTTTTGGGGTTTTTTTATCATTGGAGGCTTCTTAGAGTGTTGAGTTTCATTGTACAGTTCTGGGAATTGAGCAAAAAGTAACTGAGAATAATAGGAGACAGAGATACATTAGCATGTATTAATGCATGAATATTTCTTCCCACTTTTCTATTAAAAAATGAGAAGGGATGTCAGATGTATGACAGAGAGGGCAGCTGGGATGTCAGCAGGAAAGAAGGGGAACACTGCAAATCAGGAACAATAAAGGGAGCAGGATTTCCCTGGCAACACTACATTTCATATGTTGAAATGACAAGTGCTGGCAGGCCTCCAGCTGTACTGCAGCAATGCTGTGACAGTGATAGTGTTGCAGTGTGTAAATAAAATTGGTTGAAAGTGAAGTAATCTATTGTTAGACAAGGAAAATTTTTTAAATGGTAAATATAAACAGAAGTTTGTCTTTTTCCAAGCACAATGAATTAACATGGTGACAGGTTGATTCATTAGTACAGAAATGCACTAACATCATTAACCTTATTAACCACAGTCTAGTTTTCAGGTGACTTTTGAGTGACTGTGGTAGCATCCTCCAAGAAGCCATTCTTATCTCTTGCCTGCTCTTCCTCACAGTCTGTCCCGGAACAGCTCTTTTCTCCCAGGGGACCACAAGAGCTAAATCCCTTTTTGTAGCTCCAAGGCCCACATCATTCAAAAGGTCAAGGCCAAATTTCTTTTTTCCCCTGACAAGCTCACAGCCTTTGCAGTCCTTCTAATTGCTGAGGGCCTATCTCCATTGCAGTGGGAATTGATACCACCCCGCAGTGGGCATATCCAAGCTAGCTTTGATCCAAGTGGTTCAGACAGCAGTACTGACAGCAGGGCCCTGGGATTTGAGTTCACTTGCACTCCCTGGGGACTTACCTGTGAGCGAGATGACTCTGATGCTCAGGCTGTTTGATCCTCACTGCTGTGTGTCCCCAGTTAGCTTGTTAGGTTCCTAATGCTGCTCCTTCGTGCACCATGCCCCTTCTTGCTGGAGCTTGGCCTAACTGCACAGATGGTTTAGCAGGAAGGTTTGTTTTCTTTCTTAACACTCCCCAAGTTAAAGTTATTGCCTCCAATGCAGGATAGCATCTTCACGTACAATGTATGTGATAGAAGGTGTGTGTATATTTTAGAAAAATTTAATTGTATTCCAGTTAAGAACACTTGTTAACTAAACCAAGTAATAAAGGCAAGGTAAAACTGTACAGCTTGTATGTAAGAGTATGTGCGTGGATGCAGTATTTGCTCCCCGGTAGATAAGAGTAAAGCATCAGAGAAAGAGGCTCTTTATCAAATGGACAGCCTGCCATCCAGTAAGTTGACCAAGCAGTGCCTGATGTTGGACATTTTGTCATGTGGCATTGCTGAAATAAACCCAGTTGTTTCAGTGGTGCTGTGTTCACATCGTAAGTGTGAAATGTAAAATAATTACCTACTCTTACTATTATAATTTTGCATTTTTCTTGGCCATAGATATAACGATGTGGTTTTTTCCAAGGTGGTCCAAGAGGAAATCGCAATTCCTTCAAGTTTTGTGAAGCTCAGTTATCTCAGTAGTCGGACACCTGGGTATAAAACTTTGCTGCGCATTATTTTGACTCACACAACCATCCCTTCTGGAATGGCAAAAGTCCATCTGATAGTTGCTGTTGAAGGTCGTCTGCTTCAGAAATGGTTTCCTGCTGCTACCAATTTGGTGTACACATTCGCCTGGAATAAGACAGATATATATGGACAGAAGGTTTCTGGTCTGGCTGAGGCAATGGGTATGTAGAATCACCTTGATGTAAGCAGAAGCACTCACACACATCAAGCCAGGAAAATATGGCAAATAAATTTTTTTGCTGCTCCTACATTCTTTTAAATCAAATGCCTCTTTAGCTAAAGTCACTGAAGTGACTTGTATGATTTCCTAAGAATATTTATTTTCTTGTTCTTCCAATGTCATCTTTCGAATTTAATCAATTTGAAAATTCCCTTTTCCCTCAGAGAATGGTTATGTACTAACGGCATTATATTCAGCTGTCTCTGCTTTTGAATGTTACTTTGAATATGACCTTTGGTGTGTCATTGTTTCTGTCATTTTTTGGCTGTGACATTTAAAATGTCATTTCCGTTTAGGGTTAACAAAATTCTAACTTTTGGTCATCCTTTCTTACTACATTTCATGTCTCCAACAGTTAAAACTAATTGATTTGTTGTTTAAAGATGTTTATCCACAAATCATCATGTTTCGTAGGCTTTGTTCAGCAAGCAGCACAGGCTATTCTGAGAATTGCTACAGAAGTGCTGTCTGTGCAAATATATTTTATTTAACCAGCATATTTTTTTCATTAATTTCCTGATTTGTTTTTTTAAGGGCTTTCTATTTTTTAATTTAATTTTGATGTTATGTTGCTTAATGGACTAATAGATGCTTTGTATTAGAATTACTTACTTTACAAGCAAAGCTTAGTATTGTGAATCAACCCCATTCGCTTCTGTAGCAGTTCTGTTTGCTTTTTATGTCAGGGCAGTTACCACCAGCAGCACTGGCAGATCAGGCTGTAAGGCAAGAGTAGCAAGGGCGACACAGAGCCGTGCACCCTCGCAAGGAGTATGCCTCATTCCATATATGAAAATGCTGTTCTGTGGGGCAGCCAGGAGTTCCTTCAGGATCTGTTGTGTTGTCCATGCAGGCAGAGTGCCTGCAGAGTGGCCTGTGCAGAGCCAAAAGGTGCCAGCCAGGCTCTGCAGCTCCCAGAGCCTCTGGTACATGACGCTGTTACTGTGTGCTCCTAGACAGGTGGTCTGCGAGGCGGCTGTGTGGGGAGGCAGTGGGGAAAAGGAGGATAGCATTTTCCTAGTCATTTCTTCCCTGAGAATGATGCAAGCATAGACAGACATGGATGTCCATGATGGGTTATGAGACCAAAATGTGGAGTATGAATTACGTAATGCAATATGCAAAGGAAAATGTCAGACAAGAAACTTTTCCCAGAGCTGTGGTCCTACCGTCTCCTTCAACACACACAACAGGGGCTGCCACCTGCAGGGGCATTCCCACGTTCTCTCCTTACCCATGGGCCACCACTCACATTCATTTGATCATGAAATGATCCAGATCAGGAACAAATTCAGCTGAAAGCTGAAGCAACCAAGAAATAAGTGATACATTTTTGGCTTCATTAGTTTTCTGATCTGCTATGAATGCTCATGCAGAAGCTCAGGTCTTCTCATTCCAACTGTAGCTCACACATTGCATTGGCCTAAAGAAATCCAAACTCCACCCTTGGTGCAAGGTCTCCAGAACTGCTGCATCATCTCTCCTGTCTGGATCTGATCTTCCGCTTCTGGCTCACATCTGCAGAAGGGTGGGCAGCTTTTTGCTGGAATCAGTCAGGTGCTGACACTGACACCAGGGTTCTGCAAATCCCAGGTGTAGTGTGCAGCAAGGAGCAGCAGTGCCCTACTCACCCTCTTGAGGTACAGGAGGCCCTGTGAAGGGGCAGATCCAGCCCCGTCCCGTTGCTGATACCAGTTCCTGTTTGGTTTCACAGTGAGGCAAGGTATTAAAAGAGTTGTTTGCACATATTTGTGCAAATCCAGAAATAAAAAAATATTCCAGCTTGCCCTTCGGCACTCCCATGGGTGATCAGGCAGGACCAGGTGGATCACAGGTGCCACCTGGGGCTTTCCTCAGCATGGCTACCTGGGCCCTGTGTCCAGAGGCTGTCACTTACATGTTTGAGAGGAAACAGTTGACTACACTGCTCCCACTGCACCATTTAAGAGTCCTCTAATGATTGTGA
The DNA here is from genome assembly GCA_013397055.1 of Pachycephala philippinensis. NCBI lineage: Eukaryota > Metazoa > Chordata > Aves > Passeriformes > Pachycephala > Pachycephala philippinensis. The sequence goes on along the minus strand of VWZT01011558.1, from coordinate 212,935 downwards.
AGTCCAGTACATATCCAGACTTTAAAACATTTTAATTCAAATACATAACATCTCATGAAATGATACTGTAGTTAGTTTCCCAGATTAGGAGTAGACAAGCTTAATGTGTTTAAATATGAATAAAGCTTACACAATAGTGCTGGGTAACAACTTTTAAATTATTTAATTGGTGCTTAATTTTTAAAATTCTTTTCCTTAAAGTTTAGGTTAATTATTCTTCTTTCAAAATAGGAGCAAAAATCTTGATATTTTAAGTGCATTACTAGCATGCTTTGTTAGATTCCAATAAAGCTTTATTTAATTTGACACACTGTGGTTACTCAGGGACCTTTATCTGCATCCATTATATGAATTTTTGTCAAAATAATTTCCTCCGCCAGTATATTACCAATATTTAATAATGCATTCTGTTCAGTTTTCATTTTAATTAAATTAAATTGCAGCAGGTTGAAGTCCTGGAACTCAGGATTATAACCATCTGCTTTTGGTTTTCTAAATACTATAAACATCTATATTTTTCTTCAGGATTATTGACAGCACTGATCACATAACCAGTTACAGAAAACAAGACTTTCTGAGCATATTTCCACATGCAAATGGTTCTGTTTAAACTTGTTGGAGAAATGTTTGCTGGCATGTGTCCAGTCCCCAAGCTCCTCACAAGCGGCCATTTTCTCAGAGTTAACAACTGAGATGACAAAGCAGCATTTTTTTGTTGTGAATAAATAAGCATCATGTGGATGTTGACACACAAAAGCTTGGGGGTAAAGTCTATGTCTCCTTGTAATCTAACACAAGAAAAGGATTTCAGTCAAATCCTCAATAAATGCTCGTGTGTAACTGCATACAGACTCCTGCAAGCCCCTGTATCCCACACAGCAGCACTGAGGGGTCTGCAAGGATGAACCCTCTTGGGGGTGAGCGTAAACCAGCTCTCCAACAGCCATACCTGGTACTGTGCTTGAGAGCATTTTATTCATTGATGGATGCAGATAAGTACAAATATGTTAGGGGAGCTTGAAATAGAGATTACTGTCCTGGTTAATCGTGTTTTTTATTTCTTATTTCTTGCCTGTATTTTGGCAACAGCCCTTAAGCATTAGGGCTGGCACCAATTATCCTTCTCAATAGTTGTATGAAAAGAATTGGGCTTTGGTACAGATGATCAGTAGGTCTTTCAAAATCCATTTTGAGACTGCAAAGAACTGTACTTGCTGACTCAAATGTCTAAAACCATAGTCACTGAAGTTCACACTCATACAGTGAAATCTCAGTCACCTAAAAAAAGTGCTATAAATTAATTGGATCAGAAAGTAAAACCCGACAATGAGGGTAAGCTGACAGAGATTTTAATTTCACTTAAAAAGTTACATTTTTCAAAACCTGCCCCTAACAAAATACTCAATTCTCAAGTGGCACTTAATCATCCTGTTGACTTTACCAGTATTATGTTTTGCCTTGGTTACTTTGCATGCAAAATGACTGATAGGAAAATTTTCATTGATGGTACAGCAGGACTTCCGGTTAGATGGCTCAAAGAGACCTGCTTTCAGATCACACAGATTTTTCTTTTTGGAGCATAGGTGTCTTTCATAAATACGGGTAAGTTTGCATAGAAGCCTGGTTGTAGACACACACAAAGTGAGTGTGTGCCCATGTGTCTCTCGCTGATGAGAGAGGACAAAAAGACAGCTATGCACCGTAACTGTGGGAGCAGGGAACGGTGAGCTTCTAAGAAAGGGGGTGATAACCTCTGGAGGTTATTTGACTGCTCAGAAACATCAGGTGTAGGCAGGGAATACTGACGCTTTACAGAGTTAGCTCCAGCCCTGGTAAAGATGCCCCAGCGGATCCATGGGCCCGGATTCCAGATGCTATAGATTGTTGTGCCTTCCTTGCCCAGCTCTCAGCATGGTCCCTCCCAGCAGTTGATGAACTGTCCTGTGGGTCCCTAACGGGTCACTGAGCCAGGCTGAGGGGTTGTATTTCAGGGCTTTGCTCTTTTTGAGCACACACAGCTGACCTGGGATTGAACGTGTTAAGCGGATGACTGGAGGAAAGATGTTAATGTGTAGGTGGCAAATGTGAGGTTGCTTCACAGGAAGAATCTGCCCTTTATCTCTCTCTGCATTAACACCTAGAAAATAGTATGTTCGGTTACTGAACCTTTATGACTCATCCCAGCACAGGATGTGGCTGTTCTGGAAGTTCCGTGCCCTTACTTGGGCTCTCGGCTCAGGGCGGTACCCAGCTTTGCTGGTGTTGGTTGTAAGAGCTCCTGTAACAGAAGAATTGGACAAAGTGGCTGCTGGACCCTCAAACTGAAACCTGTCATGTTGGAAACATACAATATTTACAGTACTTAAGGAGATGTGATTTTTACAAGTCAGAGTTTAGCTGCAAAAACAGGCTCTTTCTGCTAAAATGGTGAAGCTGTTACTGTAAGGAACAGCTTTCAGTTTGCCATAAAACATTTATCTTACAAACACAAATGCTCCCTGTTAGAGTTGGTCAAAATATTTTGATTGTATACCATAATGGAATTTAGGTGGTATTAAAACTATTTATGGTAAAATATACCTAAAGCTGTTACATAGAAAAAGTGAAAAGAAACTATGAAAAATGTTAAATATTTTTTAAATTTTGTATCTTAAAATATTTTTTATAACATTTTTATTTTGGAAAGGTTGAACTATTTCAATATTTCCTAGGTCAAATTATGGAATTTGGTTTAAAAATAATATTCTTCCTTTATGAATGAGTTTCACTGATAAATAATTTTTTTTTGAAAGGTTGGTATATTAGAGATATCAAAACTTTTGAAGTTTTGGGGTTTTTTTTGTTTTACGGAAGTAGTAAAGGAAAAGGATTTTAATCAATTTGAGTTCCCCAAGACCTACCACCCTTAGGGTAATTCAAGATTTTCATCAGGTATTTTGGTAATGTGCAAGTCTGTTAAGATAAATATGTAATTCTAGAAATGTTCAGCTTGTCAATCCATTTCTGCCTAACTATAATTTTTATAGTCAGCAAACAAAACCAATTTGTTTTAGCATGGATTCCTTCCTGTTTAAGCTGGTTTTCAGATAATTAGCAGAAATGCAATAAACAATCAAGTCAGGAGTCATTGGAGGAGATTTATAATCTTATGAAATCCACAACTGATACCACAGACAACTTTCTGCTTTGAAGCAGTAGTAACTATAGTTGTAATAACATACTAATCTCTTAAAACCCTTTATTCAAAAAAATACCATTCAACAATAGCAATCAGGCAGAGGAAAATTAGTGGCATCATTACTTGACAGATGAATATCAAAACCTGGAATGAAAAACTGCCTAGCAGTTCACAGAGAAAAAGGTAGACTGAGAGATCTTTAATTATTTGTTTCCAGTGTCGGTGGGATATGAATATGAAACATGTCCTGATTTTATTCTGTGGGAGAAGAGAACAGTAATCCTTCAAGGCTTTGAAATGGATGCTTCAAATCTGGGTGGCTGGTCTATAAACAAACACCATGTATTAAATCCACAAAGTGGTAAGTCCGTCCTTTATTAACTGCCCACACAGAAGGAGAATACAAATTTTAAAGGAATTAATTGTTCAGATTTTAAGTGTTACACTTCCTAATGTGTAATCCTCTTTGAATGTGCACCCTCATTTATTGAGAGCTGAACTGTAAATGCCATCTGAAAGGATATTTTTAATGCTCTGGCCCCCAGGGTTTAGACATTAATATCACTGACTCTTGCGATCGCTAACACATTGTGGTCGTTCGGATGGGAAAAGGGCAAACTAATTTGGGTTCATTCTCACACAGCTGGTATAGAAGTGCCACATTTCAGGTCAGTCTGTAGTGTGTTATATTCTCAGTGAAGTGTCTACACCCCTAATTCCTCCTATGACTGCCATCAGTTCGTAGCAACACAGCCCCAGGCAGACAAACCCTGCTTGATCACAGGCCAGCACTTCCAAACCCACGCTGCCAGTCCGGTGTGCAGCAGCTTTTGTGGCTGCCCACTCTGTGGAGAAGCACAGTAAGGCAATCCTCAGTACAAGCAATCCAACACATTTCAAAGCATTAGTAAGAAACCTGTAAATGCTTTTGGTGTCACAACATTAACCCTGCCGAGAGATTCTTCAGGCATAGAGGCTTGAATATTTTTTCCCATTGCTTTTATTTTATACCTGGGGAGGTTTCTTTTCCTCCATGAACATCTGTGATCGGGAACTAGTGGGACTAAATTATTAAAACAATACTTGTAGATAAATTATTGTAACTATATATGGTTTTGCCAATAAACAAATATCTCATTGTCCAGGAGAAGAGAAACTTGAGGTCAGATTTAAGCGCTTACAAGTCAGCAGAGTATTGGATTCAGTAAAGTTCTCTCAATTTGCTCCAGCTGAGAGTCAGTCCAATAAAATCTATTTCTATCTGCAAACTTCTGTTGATGAAGATTCATGCACAGATGTATGGCTCTCAAGTTTTACAAGTTCTGTTGCTGAATGCACAGCTACAGTATAAATATTCCAAATACAAAAGGTCAGATTTAGTTTGTAAATTATCTGGATTTCTGTTTTGATTTAAAATAGTTTGACATTTTAAACAGCAGTTCTTTCATTCCCTGTCTTATTGGTTTGTATAGATTGTCTCTTTTAAATGCCAGCTATTGACATTTAACACAAAGAGAAATCTGACCTCAGTCAGCTGAGCCCCCAACTGTGAGTCCCATAGTCTGCTCCTTAGTGCCAATTTACCACTTGCATAGTTTAATTTCAAGACTAAATTGCTGGCAGTAACTCCAATTTATATGACTATCTGATAACTGCAGTGGTTACTACTACAATTCACCCCATAGGCACTAACATGTTCTGAGATTTTGTAAAGTATACAATTAAAATCCAAGCAGGGCTAAGCCATTGCTCTCCTGAGCATGAGGTACATGGTGACAAATTGCTTCCTGTCCCCATCTCAGCTGTGTGGCTGAGAATGCCAGAGGGCACTGACCTGTCAGCCTCAAGCCACCTCCTCTCAAATCAGCTGGGCTGTGCCCACTACATGGGTGGGGAATGTGCAGCTTCTTACACCTGCTGCTCTTCCTCGGATATTCCCAATGTGCTGGACACGGATCGGGGCTGAAGCTGGGGAAAGCTGCCAAACATCTTTGCCCATCACTTGCAGACACACAGGAGGGGAGGGGAGGGCATAAGCACATCTGACTTGAAATCCAGAGTCCCTTCTGTTGGCAGTTTGAGTGTCAGAGCATCTCCAGCGAGGTGACAAAGCCGAGGCTGGGGGTTGTGTCAGAGGTTCCTCAGGACTATTACAGGCTTTGAACACCCACTCCTGGCTCGAGTACAAGAACTAGAAAAGCAGCTAAGGGCAGAAAAGCAATTACTATAACAAAGCTGGTTCACACCTACCAGAGCAGCCTGTAGGTTCATATTAAAGCAATAAAACCAAATAATGAACTGTGGTAACCAAAAGGATAAAAGTAACAAGTGTGCTTTTGGTCTTACCTAGAAACAAGTGAACTGCACTTCCATCTCAGATATATAAAATGGGCTTTAAATGAGGACAAGAATATGATTCAAACCAGAATTATGTATTTCAGACCTGTCTCCATGCCACCATGACTAATATGGAAAGCATTGAGTAGCCTTCTTGAGCGTGAATATATTAAGATTTTTCACTTTTAATTAAAGCATCTCCTCTGTATGTATGGAGAGCTGCTCTTTTTAGAAGGATGAAACTTTCATGATTTTGAGACACTGCCGCTGGATTAACTACAGAAACAGCATTGGAATATAACATTCTCTACTGCAAACTGTGATTTTATTTTCAAACTAAAACTAGAAGCACTTTACTTGATTTCCTGGTCCTGAAGAGGACCAGTATCTATATCTAACTTAAGCCACTAAGCCTGGTCTCCCAGCAGGTCTGCTACTGAGCACAACATTCCTGCTCAGAGCCAGGGTAGATATTTTTCTTTCCTTCCCCATGAAGGCTGCTCATTTTAGAGAAGTTACAAAATAAACTGAGTAAAAAGAAATAGGTGCAATTTTACAGACTTGCAATTCATAGTAAGCTGTGGAGGTACATGTACTGACATGCAGAAACCTTAGCAAGTGAAAACTGTTCTACTGCCAGATGTAAGGATTTACAAAAAGAAAGAAAAAAAAGATGCCTGGTTCCAGAAGAATTGATGTAAAATAACAAATATTGTTCCAATATGGCTGTCACTGGAAACACAAGTTTTTTAAATGTATGCAGTTTTGCATCAATCTGTCTGTTAGGTTAACAAAGGATCACATCCTGTTCTCAGCTATACCCCATGGGTCTTCTCCCACTTTTTTTTCCTCACCAGTTTGGAGGTTTGATCACTTCTAATTTGTGACATGATTAGAGTTTAATGTTTTCTGGTACAAAGGTTTTTGTCAGTTTGGAAGATCATCAGGGCATTTCTCATAATCAAGAAGAGAACAGATACCATAAACATTAGTTCCTGCATAGAGGTCTTTTAAAGACACCTGTATCTCATGAGTACAAATGAATGTGGTATTAACCTATTTTTCAGGGTGTTAATCTGAATTAAATTTTTCTTCTGATGGGCAAGTGCATTGATTCCATTTTTATTTATCTAGGGCAAGGAGGAGTAGTTTTAGAGGGACTTTATGCTTTAAGGTAATTTCAACCCCAGTGCAACACAGCGTCAACTAAAATTAAAGCAGCAGCTAGAAAGCCTGATATTAAGCACACACTTACATTTATTGACAGCAGAACATATTCTCCAGAGCCCTAATTATTTACTGGCATTTGTAAGAGGATGTTGAAAGATTACCTTAATATTGTAATTTCAGGCAAAGGGCAGCATCTTCATTTCATGGTATTTTTATCCACTGCATAAGAGAGAATGTTGCCATTTATTTTACTGGCATATTTCCAGGATGCTTTTTTTTAAGCTATCATTCAAACAAATCTATGCATTCTGTCCTCTATTGTTCATAAATAATTTTTTAAAAATACAATTCTCTTCAAAATAGCTGTGGTAACATTCAGTAATTTCTAAGGTGAATTTTAGCTTCAGATTTACCTGAAAGTCACAAAAAATAGTTTAAAACAAAGTTGGTAGAGACAATACATAAATACGTTTGCTGTACTTTGGGAAAACTCAGACCTGTCTCAACATGTACTTCCTGCAGTGTCTAGAATTTCCTAGCATGAGTCCTCTAGAAAGTAAATTCCCTTGTGTTTGTTCCTTTAATAGTGCCAATTTTCTGATGAAGTACTGGGCTTTTCAAGGGAAATAAGAAATTTTGGACTAGGATCTAAAACAGTACCTATCTTCTGTTCAGCAATAGCCAAATTCCTGCAACAACATGTCATTTCAAAGATACTTCTTAAATATATTACCGCATTGTTACTTAAAATAAACACTATAGCTATCAGCTTGAGAAAATATATCTTTGTACTAGTTCTGGTATCACTAACCTAGTAATTGGGAAGACTTTCAACAATGTATGCTGCAAAGCAGTGCTAGAATACACTGGGGAGATGTTTAAGCCTTTCTGCCAGAACATAGTATATTACTGCTGGGAAGACATTCACTTGTGCCTCACAATTGTTCCTTGACTCTTAACTTGGCTTTGCTGCACATGGCACCATTTTCATATACCATGAAGGACTCACAGTTAAATTTGAATATTGATTTTGTACTGCCACTCGGTGCTCTTTTGTGAAAAATGCATAGTAGTCCTGCTATTAATCTCCTTTAATTAAATATTCAAACTGCCTCAGAAATTCCTCTGCTACCTAATAAAAATTTATGAATAAAATGAATATTAAAGCAGTAATCCCCAAGAAATCAGATAGCACTGCAATTAGCAGTCAATTTGTTAGAGCATTAACCAACCATGAGTTCTCCTCATGATGTTGGCTTTAAAATAGCCACTAGCCACTACTGAACAAAATGGTGACAGTGAAGTTTGGGATGAACAAAATTGGAAAAGAATAGTGGAACCCTGTGATAGTCTTTAAAATACCAGATGTTTGTTGCTATTTTGGTAATCTGGCTTTCTAGAGGATTTCATAATCCAAAACTGCCGAATCGTTTAAATGCCATAGATTTGCTTATTTTGTCTCTGTTTTCTTCACTCCCCTGCCTTCAGGAATTGTGCACAAAGGAAATGGGGAAAATATGTTCATTTCCCAGCAGCCTCCAGTCATCTCCACTGTGATGGGCAATGGACACCAGAGAAGTGTCTCTTGCTCCAACTGCAATGGGCTTGCCCTCAACAGCAAACTCTTTGCCCCAGTTGCACTCGCTTCTGGGCCTGATGGAAGTGTCTATATTGGGGACTTCAATTATGTCAGACGGATCTTTCCCTCTGGAAATTCAATTGGCATATTAGAATTAAGGTAAAAAAATAATTGGCTTTCTCTGATTAGTGTGCATGATCCTGGCTGTGATATGCCTGTGAAAACTAGGGTGAGCTTTTATCCCTTGGGACTCAAAGAAATAGCCACATGTAGTTGCTTTGTGGCCATGCGTGTCATCAACCATCAAACTAACTTACCAGAAAACTTAATCTTACTTTTAGTCATCAGTTAAATAGGATGCTTTAAGTGGCCTTTAGAACAGGTCTTGCAAAATGAATTTCTGCAAATTGAAGAATTAATAAAGCTGATTTTTCTTCCTGTTAGGTTTTTCATACATTCTACCCAAAAGTTAAAATATACCATGATGCATATTTTTGAAGAAAACTCCATAATTCCACAGCAAACATGTAGAGTATTGTGTCAAGTCACAGCACTGGGCCTGTAGACTTACCGTGTTTACAATTAATACAGTTACACTGTTCCTCATGCAGCAGAGGATGTGGCTCAGTTTAAGCAGCCAGAAGCAAACCTGGCATCACAGACGTGCCAGAGGCTGAGCCTGTGCTGCCCTTAACGACTCCCGTGTAATTATCACCCCAGCTTCCCATTCCCTTTGAGGGACGTAGTGGAAGGCAGGGAAGATTTTGGACATTAATACATGAAATTTCTCTTACTTAACATCCACCTAGCTAACATTGCTGGTGATGATTCTGTGTGCTGATTGTTCAGAATTAACTTGGCAATGTGTGGGCAGTGCAAAGGAAACAGTCTGAGAGAAAGAAATACCAAGTAAGAGGATAAACAATGTTTTGTTAGTGGGATACAGCTCTGTCAGCAATCAGACAAAGAACACAGTTCTGTCAAGGACTAACATTTCTTGTCTTTTTCTTTCTTTTTAAACTGAACCAATCTGTCTTTCCAGGAATAGAGACACAAGACACAGGTAAGTAAAACATAATAACTGATCCGTGAACCATGTTTGAGGAGACAGTCTTACAAAAGTCCTGTTAGAAGTCTGGATATAGAGAAACACTCTAAATTCAATAAATATAAATGTTAATAAATACAAATGTTAATCAAATTCACCTTTGTTTGTAGTACAGAAGATATGATTTGTTGCCACTGAAGGAGTGAAGTCTCCGTCTAAAAATCAGTTTGCTGATCACCAAGAAGAGATGGAGAGGTTTAAACCTGAACACTGAGGGTGCATTTCATAGCTGTCATACCCATTTCACATAGTGTTTGACTGATCACAGATATAGCCATCCAAGGAAACTGGAGTTTTAGCTACAAAAAAAAATAGTTAAAAAGGCTACAGAAACTATACTTTAGTGGACTGTGCTTTAGAGGTTCTAGGATACCACGAGCTTTAAAATCTGCCAGTTATAGAGTGTGCACAGCAGGGCCCAGAACTGAAGATGCTGTGTCACACCTCAGTCCTTGCTGCCCCAGCTAAAGACAAAGCAAGTGGCTTTCCCCCTTTCCATCTGGCATCTTAGCACTGCAATGTAGGGATTTCTTTAAAGGAATGAACATTGCACATTCGGCTTCTGCGACAGACGGTAAGGGACTTGGTTCCAACAATCCAGCTGCAGAAGTGATGTTGCATGCTAGAAAGAGACAGCAAGGCACCATATCTCCTTAGAAATAAACTTCTTAGCATTCCAGTACTTAAGTGAGAGAAATAAACCAGCACTGGTACAATATAAGACAGAATGTGGACTGAACTGTGTTTACAGCATGAGAGTATTGGTTGGAATTGCTCGCTTTAGCCACAGGACTGCTATTGAATACTATAAATTATTCATCAGATTATGTCACATCTCATATATTTTACAATTAAAACTTAAAAAGGAAGAATAATTCCTAGTTGGTAAGTGTAAGTTTCCATTTTTTAACTGAAGAGTTGTTTCCACTTGCTTTAAACTGACCAGTATCTTTGTAAGCTAAATTTCTCTGTAATGCATTCAGAACATAAATTAGCTTTTACATTTAGAGGTTTCTTTTGTATTTTTTTAATACCTGTTCACTAGTACTAGTTTCTTGAGGTGAGCTTCAACCATAATTAAATCAAGTTATGATGATATTCAAGTACCCCAGCCCTATTAATTACAGTAATAATTGTCTCTGTCACTATTATGTCCAAGTGAATTTTGTAGAAAATTGAAGGAAATCACGTGAATTTAATGTAGTTTTTGAGGTGATAGGGGAGTACTCGACAGTCCCACTGTGTGCCATTCTCTTGAGGCTGTAAAGGTCATAGTCATGGTGGAAATTTCTAGAATGCTCAAAGAAACATGTAGAAGCAGCAGGTAAAAGATGGCTCCTGACAGTCCGGGCAGGAAAAGGCTTCAAAGTCCAACTCCTCTATACAACTTCTGGCTTCCGAAAGAGTGGGGGAAAAAGAGTTCTTTTTACCAGGTAAAAAGAAAATACATAAGGGAGGGTTTGGTGGCCAGTAAACAGAAAACGCCACTGATCTTATTTTTGACTGTTTACAAACAACTTACCCCATTTGTTTTTCTTGTCATCATTATTTTAATAAGATATAGCAAAGCTGTTTAACTGGTAAAAATGGAAACTAAACTTTAATAAAACTAAAGAGAAAAATTTAGTACAGAATAGTACTGAAAAGATTAATTTTAAATTGTAGTTTACTTCATATAGCATCCAAAAGACTAATTTAAATCGACTCAGATTTGTATCTGATTACAATCTTCTGCAAATAGAGCGAGTTTTTTTTAATTGTGTTCCATTTTTTACTAATACTCTTTAAGCATTTTAGTATGCAAGGCTTTAAGTATAAACATGAAGAGTTTTCTAACAGCTGGTCTATTAAATGTAATGACAAGGATGACAGAAAATGTGTCTACAAGGAGAGTATAGAGTGACCCCTGCTTCTCTGCAGTTTCTGCATACTGAACAACATGTTTATTTAAAATCTAGAATTCTCCTTGCAACTTTTTTCATAGAAATTTTTTATTTAAAAGTCATCATTTGGCTGGTCAGTCACTCCTGACCTCAATCCAGAGAGCAAAAACGGTTCTTGATATTTTCAACAAACAAAATTTTATAGTGGTGATACTTTGGCATTAATTGCTTTTAGCTCATCCTCTTAGTCACCTTTCATCATACCACTGCCCTCACGTTCCCTGTGGTTGCTTGGACTGGGTTTCACGTCTGTTCCCCAGCTCTGGGAATATCACTGAGCATTGTCAAACCCACCACAAACAGAACTGGCCAAGGTGAGAGGAGGAACTCACTTCACAACTTTGTTGCAGCAATCTTAAGTGTTAGTTAATTGTACCAGTATTAATAAAATGTCTCTTTAAAAATTAAGAAGAGGGGGGTATTTTCTACAATCTTTTTAATCTAACTGGGCATATAGAACCCAACCACTTGTCAGAAATCTCCTCCTCCCTCTTAAGAGGAGCATGGTAATTGTTACAAATATTGTCTGAGCACCTAAACTTTCAGCCTGTGCCTCTCTTCACCATTTCAGTAGCCAACTGTGTGATCAAAGGATCTCTGTCTGGATTGTTAGTTAGGCTCCACTGCAGGCTCAGCAGACTCAGGACAGTAGCATGTTGTGCCATGTGCTTAAAAAATTTCTTCAAACTGAAAATTAACTTTGCACTGGAAAAGAAACTAAAAGTCTTACTGGATAATAAGATGCAGCCCAGTTTTCAGATTAGAATTTATGATCCCCACCATTTAATTAACATATGTAAATATTTTTCAAAATAACATTTTATAATCTCAATAAGGCAGTGACAGTGCATGAATTATGGTGCATTAATTCATGCCTAGTTGCACTGACAGTGCTTGGCCTTCTGCCTTGCTCTTGACAATAAGAGTCGGCATGAATTAAGGCACCATATTTCACACCTTCATATTTCCTAAGGTTTAGAAACAGATAAAAATAACCAGGAGTATTTGTGCCCATGCAGAACAGTCTGTGATTCACTTTGCTGCAACTCATAGATTTGTTTTCAGTGCCAAGAGTACTAGGCAGTATCAGATACAGAAAAATGACCTTGTTTTTGATAATGATAATTACAACTAAGCTGAAGTCACTCCAGTTAGCTTTATCCTGAGTGGTTTGGTACTCCCAACTCCCCTGTACCAGTCTCTGCCCCAGCTCACTGACCCATAGCTCACGGGTCAGGCTCTCTAGCAGCCTGGTGGTGTTTCGAGCTGCTCTCACTTATGCCTTTGTCCTCTTCAGATCACTGAGCTGATGTCTTCAGATAAGTAGAATACAATTGTTATGCTGCCACAGAGATGTAAAAGAAAAAACAAGTTGACTTTAATGCTCTTCTCTTCTGTTTTAGTACGAGTCCTGCACATAAATATTACTTGGCTGTTGATCCAGTGTCAGAATCCCTTTACTTATCAGATACCAACACCAGAAAAGTCTACAAAGCAAAATCTCTCACTGAAACAAAGGATCTGGCCAAAAATGCAGACGTGGTGGCAGGAACAGGTGATCAGTGCCTTCCTTTTGACCAGAGTCACTGTGGGGATGGTGGAAAGGCATCCGAGGCCTCTCTCAACAGCCCAAGAGGTAAGAAAAGACCATATCTGGGGTACTTAGTGTTGGTCATCGGTCATTTCCTTCCATTATTTAGGAACTCAGATGCAACTGGATGTACAAAAATGTGTCTGTGGCAATGATTTAACCAACTATTATGCCAAATCGTTTCGTGAGGCTTACTCACGTCCACAGTCCTTTATGAGGGACCAGCGTGGGCAGCAGTCTCCAGCTTGAATCCTCTGATTACTCTTCCCTGTATGACAACACTCCTATTTCATTACCTTTCAATTGCAAGGTGGAAACATTTAATTATATGTAGCTCTTGAGCAAATTACATGGTTTCAAAGTCCATTTTTTAGATTTTATGCATCAGGTGAGTCTTGTAATGTTAGCAGAGCTTACTCATACACAGTAAGTCAGGGCTGTTCAAATCAGCCAGCAAAAATTAAATGTATTTGGAACTCTAGTTTGTCCTTCCTTATTAACACACTTTGCAAAAGATGAGCATCTCCCCTGCTGCACATGAAATAAGCATTTTGCTGCAGCCTCCCTGTCAGAGTATATCCAGTATTGTCGCAGGCAAAATGCATGTGAAGCCTTGAATCCCCACCAAAGCCACAATTAATCCCCTTGCAGTGTGCATTAGAACAGCGATAAAGTCTCTGGATTTGGTGCTCTAAAGCAGCTGATCACCCTCAACTCACACTGAAATCCCTGGAACAAAGGGTACTCAGCAGCTCCCAAGGCAGAGCTCTGCGTGGGCTGTGCTTTGCTTCCCCCACGCCTGCTCACAGCTGGCTCCAAGGAAGGGGTTTTATTTTTCATGAGCTAATAAAGGAAGGCTGTACATCAGTAGGAAATTAGAATGTATATACAGGCAGAAATACCTCTAAGACAAGCAAATAATCCTGGTTTAAGGTTTAGCAAGAGACACATTGTAATTTTAGAGTGACTTTAGCATGTCTTTAATGACGGAAGGTAAGTGTGAGGTAAGTACAAATAAATGTTAATCTTCAGGCAGCTAATTAATGTAATGAATCACTTCTAAAAATAGTAGAAAACAAAGGTTTTCAGATCCTTTATCAGGAAAGTGTGATCCTTTGAAAATGATCAGTGTTTTATTTCTGTTTACAATTGGTTATATCCAATTACAATACAATCAGTTGTTCCATCTTATTTTCTAAGTGGGCAAATATGTTGATGAAAATGTTGTGATACGCTGTTTACTTTAAAGATACCCATACTTACTTCCTTAACAGAAGGTTCTAGTCATAAAGAAATTAAGAGGAATGAAAACACAAGTCAGGAGTTCTGGGGCAGCCAGCAATTATTAAAAAGAAATTGTCAGCAGACAATGACTCTTCTATTGGCAAATTTAGGCAATGACTCCCAGGTGCTTTAGATTTATGCATCTCCTCTAAATAACATCAGTTTGAAATTATCAGATTTGTTACATTTTTATTTTAATCTCGAAGAAGTCTGGACTGCCACATGCCATTTTTGTACAGGGCCTAAGAAAACAGAGCATCAGCTCGTCGTCACCAGCAGTGTGATCAGTGTAGCATCGTAACAGCCTAATAGGTATGGGTCCTTGTTTCCCCCTAAACTGTAAGAGGTTGAATAACCCTGGAAAGTAGAAGGAAGTATTAGCCTGGTACCCATAGATCTTTATTAAGAAACAGAGATGTCTCCCATTCTTTAATACAGTTTTGGAGATTATTTTGGGTCGGTTATTTTGTTTGTTCTTGAAATACTTGTCAAGTCAGAAGATGTCATATTTCTATTGAAATAACATTCAAACGGTATAAAAAAACCTATTTTCTCTAGGAGGCAGGAAATTTTGACAAAAACTTCTTAACCATATATGAAAATCCTTAGACACACAGACACACAGTGTTAGATAGCATTTAACCAAAGAAATAAATTAATTGTTTCTAGTTTCATACCTCTGAGATTTTTACAGTACAACAATAGGTCCCAGACAAAGACAGAGTAATTACCAAGTTACGATTAAATATAATCACTTGCATTATTCAATGAATAATTTGTATTTATTTTTTAAGATTATACAGGAATATTATTAGCTTTTTTACTTCACTTGCTTTCTTATTTTTGTCCTGAGTATTCCTTTTTCCCATTGTAAATTAAAAATAAATTTCCCCTTTACTTGATAGAAAGATAGTATGTGAAAAAGGACTCAATTTAGTGGTTGTGTGACCTGGGTTAGTTGTATCTTAAAACTTGGACCTAATTTTTGCTACCAGGTGCTTGTAACTGAATAAGGGCTTATCTAGAGGACTCTGTTTATCCATTTGCAAAATTGATAAGAAATACTTACTGTGTAACACTTGTGAACCTTAATCCTATTTGGTAACATCCTCAAAGCTATGTTAATAGGTGGAAATTCAAATTCTCTTTCTTACTTACTTTTCTGGATGAAAGTTGCTTTGAATAGTGCTTTAACTTTTCTGAACTCATACCTATTTCTCTACTTCCTTGAACATGCAGGAGGGTCTGAGGAGAGTCCTAGATTGTTATTTAATTATTTAAGTCTTTCATCCATGTTTGTTTCTCGTTATCTTTGTTTGGCAAGGCTACCTTTGCCTAGCGATCAGGAATTAAATGCCAGACAGGAAAGTATCACAAAGTGACACTAATCAATTCTGATTTCATCTTTCCACAACTTTCATTTTACAGGTAGCAAACACATGTAGCCTTGTTCAGTGTTCCCAATTCTCTGTGAAGGACTAGAGATGGGGCTTAGTGAACATTAATCTTGCACTATTGTATGTTGAGCTGACTTTGAAAGATGCTTTTAAACATGCATGGCTGATGTAGTTGAAATTTGAACTTCAATATATTATTTTTACTGCAACTTTCTTTAATTCTGTAGAGATCTCAGACTAATGAGTCATGTAATAGATGACCAAGTACTTAAGCAGAATGTGAAATGATACAAGGTAGGGACATAAAATAAGATCTGTGACAAGCTGAACACATTTATTACACAAGAAGATATTGAAAATGAAGAAGTAACTACACAAGATATTAATCATTGACTGAATTCCAATCACTTGAACTTTACCAAGTAACAGATTTTAATTTTGGGGTGGGGAATTCTGTTAAGTGGGTTTGGAGATTTTTTTAATAAAAATTACTTATGGCACATCTAGTCGCCAGCACTATCTTTTAAACAATCTGATTAGTATTTACGATAAGGCACTTGGGGATCGTGTCCTGATTTTAACTAGATTAGTCATCAAGTATTGGAGCAGTAAGAAGCACTAAAATGAGTGGAAATACCTAGGACTTGTACTTAGCCCTGCAAAGCCAATGCTTGAATCAACACCATTAAACACTTACCCACCCTGCCCTTCTGAAATCAGTGGGCTTTAGAACTGTAAATAGATTTGACTTTCTAAGCATAATTGACAAAAGCAGTGAGAGTTTGAGGCAATCAAACTACCCCTTTTGCTGAGCTCCAGTGTCTCCCAGGCAGCAGGGTAAGAAAAGTGTCCGATTAACATCCGATTTCCATTACCTTGTGTCTGTGCCCAGCATTCACACAGGACAGCTCTGCTGGAAATGCAAGCTGTGTAACTTCTGTGAAAACAGTAGGTCCCTCCAGTGATGCCACCCTAAACATCAGAAGTGATTTATGCCTTTTGGAAGTCCAAGAACTAAATCTAAAGATTTAAATATTTAAGGTCCTGCAGTGTCTGCTTTTTGACTCCTGGGCCCAGACCAGCGTCTAGAAGACAGATGCACACACTGGCTGTGCAAGCCATGTCAGTGCCTCGAGAAATTCGACTGCACACCGAGTACAGAGTACTTGCTTGCAGTTCAGTCACCTCACTACAGATGCAGTGACCTCAAAGAAAGCACCGGGGAAAAGTAGAAGGTTGGAGTAAGTTCTAAATCCCATGCACAAAAATACCTTATTCACAGCTGTAGGAAAGAACTTTTTCTCTCAGACCAATGGCCATGAGATAGAAACGCAAATGAAAGCATAATTTAAAAATCAGTTCTGCAATGTAGTTTTCTCTATTTTGCTTGCAATTACTTTCTAAGGAAATATTACTTTAAAAAATCATGGTTTTGAAGATGTGTTCACCCCAGTAGCTTGCATCCTGAAATAATTAGTCTTGTTCCTCCTCATCCTCAGCAATACCTTCTAAAGTAAATAAAGTTGTAACAGCTGCTCAGACTAAACCTTTACATTTGTCAAATGGCAGTAGCCCATTTAGGACTGCTCCTGTTCAGCTAGAAGATTCCTTTTACTTTCAGTAGGATGCACACCAAATTCCTAATATAGCCTTTTGTGACAACAAACCCCCTTTGTCAAAGGTAATGATTAATGCTATTTTTCCAGCAATCTTTGCTATTCTGTAAATTCCTAAGACCTTTTTAACCTTTCCATAGAATCCAAAAAGGAAAGCAGAATGGGGTGGGATTTTTCATTAGCAATATATAAAGTTAGAAATAGATGAGCCAAAGTGATTTGCAGCCTCGATTCATTATCATATATTCATCATAAAATCAGCAAAAAAATAATCTCATGCCATTTTTGATTCATTTAAATTTATTCCTTATTTTCTCTTCAGTAGCCTTGGCTACCTATGATTTCCAAAGTATGGGAAACTTGTAGAACATTGTAAACTTTTTGGACAGCAAGCTTTTCCCTAAATTTCATCCATCATTCATCTGAATTCATAAATCATTCACTTTTCTGTTCACCCATGTCAGCAGGATGACCCCAGTCATCATGTCTCGGGCTGGAAGCTGAACATTTTCATTCACAGTCAGTAGCTAAAAATGCTGTTTGCTCCAAGTCTACTGATCTGCCTCTAAAGAGAACAACACTCAAGTGCAAGTACTGAAGTCATATTCCAACTGACAAAGAACTACTGAATATTTTGCAGCTGGTGCTGAGACAGTAAAGAAGTAAAGATGACAAAGATCACAAGGCAACAGACTGCAAATCATTTGAATCATATTTTGAGTGGTGTATTATGGTAACCTATAAATAACTAATTGCATAAAATTGCTTTAGTTCCTAGATGGCAGCTTTAATTAAAAGCACCAAAGACATTTAGAAGTTTAGAAATGGATGGCTTGTAATTTGCCCTTTTAACACCATAAAATGGTAATTAACCAATTTGATTCACTTCTTCCTATTAAAAGTTTTATGAGAATCGCAAGTTCTCTCTAAATACAGTTGTTCTTCAGCAGAAGGTGGCATTCTCTTTTATCCATCCTCACCAGTAGTGGTAGATGTTGTTTTAAAAATTCTTCAGAAGTTTAATTAGAAGTTTTCAATACAGAATGCTCATTTGTTAGTTTTCAGCTGAGCGAAAAGTATAAAGTAGAATTTCTAGAAGTGGGCAACATATCATTATAGCTGCTCTTTATTGACATGTTTGAAAAGGATTTGTTCCCAAAAAAAGCTTCCCTTAGAATGCAAGTGTGGGATATGATATGGGGTGAAAAACAAAAAAAGAAAATATCTTAATAGGGAAATTGCTATATTACTTTTAATCTATATTTTTAGCTCTATAAGCTTAACTCCATGAATGCTGAAATGCCAAAATTTCTAGTCTGAATTATCATATGTATTTTGAATTTATACCTATGATAACTACACAAAAAGCAATCAGTTTGTCTTCTGAGTGCTATTTGCATTTATAATGGTGTATGTATGTGCACTAAGGCAGAGCTGTCAAGAGGAATAACCCTTTTACCAGAAGCACTCTGGAGAGCAAATAACAGGAGAGATTATAGTCATCCTGTGTTTATCATGGGTGGCCAGCCCCTGTACTAGTTATTATTTGTTGGAGAAAACAGTTACGAAAAGGAAAACTTTCTGCATAGTCTTTCTAGTGATAACACTTAGTCACCACATTTGACAGCATTACCTGCAGTTAATTTTTAATGTTAGTTAACAGAATTCAAATGGTACTGATTGAAAGACCTCTGAGTGTTATAAATACTGTTCCAAAATGTCTGCATGTAAATCCGCTGGAGATAGATCTTCATAAAAACTACTGGTTTACATTCAGGTACAAAATTCAGCCCTATGTAGGACATTCCCAGCAACTAAAATATCACCAAAACCAGTCCTTCAGCACAAGCATGTCACTCAGCAAGATTGGTGCTCAGCTCTGAGTCAAACAACAGGACTAAATCGTGGCACAGATTTATTTTGTCCTTACCCAGACATCAGTTTTTAATGAGGAATCTGTATGTAAGCAGGGTAAATCTGTCATTTGTCCAGTAGGTCAAAGGCCCCTTTAGTGCCCAAAGACATCATCAGTTGGGCATAGAATTTAGTGCTACAATTCCTTAAAAAAAGAAAAACAGAATCAGAATGAGAACCTAATACAAACTACATCTCCTCCTCTGAAAAAAAAAAAAAATTACCTTTCTTACTCACTTATGGGGTGAGCAGTGTTCCCACTTGCACTCAAGTGCAATTCATTACCCTCAGCATGTGCATGTTTCCTCCCCCAGTTCCTCAGTGATTAAAGCACAATTGCTGTGCTGTGTGTGATTTGATTCTGCGTTACACTGTACATCAGAAAAGGATTAAAAATAAGCTCTTGGAGTACAGATTATATGTAGCATCATGTAAGATGTGACAGGAGCATTAATGAGTCCAACTCTAATGAATAAATTGGGACAGTTTAGCCACAAATCTGTATTGTTTTCCAGTGGATGCTTTATTTAGGATATTTGTCAACAAGACTTAAATGCACAAGTAATTTTTTCAAGTACGTAAAGTCGTGTTGTTTTACTGTAGAGTCATAAGCTCTGGAAGCAGTAGTTCATTGTTGAACATCTGTACACTGGTACTTGAAGAAACTGGCTTATTAGGAAGTACCAGGAATTTAGTGCAAATACTGAAGACATGGGCTTGTTTATGCCATCACACTGGCATATGTCCTTCCCTTGCGGACAGGTTACTTTTCTTCAGTGGCTGGAGAACAACATGAACACTAGAAACATTAAAAGATCCTTGGTTTTCATATATAGTCAGTGTTTGAAATCCATTCAGCAACACAGCTGAGTAGCTTTATTTCATTGCAGCATAATTTTTGATTTTTATATAATGGATGGTTTGCAGCCAGCACAGCCATCTGTTCTCAGGGAAATTGCGCAAAACAGAAGATGCAGTTGCCCCAGTGACAGATCCTGGCCTTGTGTTATCTGTGGTGTGGATCTGATCCAGCTGAGAAGCAAAGCTCCTTGCTTACCATGCAGCACCTCCCCTCTGCAAAGGCAGGCTCAGACACAGCACATGTGCTGCGCTTCCCACCCACATCAGGTTTCTCATTTCAGCTTGTGATCCACACTGGAAAGCAAATCAGAGCCCATCTAATATCGCTACATGATGCAGTATCTGTGAGATAGAGGTACAAGGGACCATCCCTTCCCAAAACTGGAACATACAGGTCACCCATGACACCAAAACAAACCTCTTTGCTTCTCAGACTCGCTCTTTACCTCAGCTCACCTTCAAACCTTCAGCCTTTTGGGTTTGGACTTCTGAGAAGCAGATGACAGCCAGGAGCTTGCCAGTCATTCTGGAGTTTCCAAAGGCAGAGTTACTTTCTAATTAAAGACTGAAGATCCTCTAAGGGAGCCAGTACCAAGGAGTCGTGATTTATGAGCTTGCAGGCTGGCAGGGAGTCAGGTTCTGAGACTGTGTGATCCTCCTTTAGCCTTTTTATAACCTACCAGTTTTCCCCAGCCGACCCATCCAGCCCCCACCAGATGATTTCAGTTCCCTGGGTGACATCTGTCCTGCAGAACCTTCAGCTATCTCACATAATGAGGAGATGTAGTCTAGCCCTGTACCTTGGGCACTTAGCAGTCCATGAGCACTTTTTGTCCTGGATAGAGGAGGTGACAGGATGGTGAATACCCTCCTATAACAGCAGTTCACAGCCAGATGGATACTTTGCACTGGCAATTTAAATTAGTTGTACCTTCCAACACTGTGCTGATAACCTGAGAGCTGGATGCGGTAGGGAGTGTTACACACTAAAGTTAACTGTTGCAGCTTTTGGATTTTTTATGTGATGATACCCTCAGAATTTGTGATCATACCCTCAGACCTTTGCAAGGTGCCTGACCATCACCTGTGGTGAAGAGGCACCTCGGAAGCAGTCATGGGCAATTTGTCTTGGGAGCCTGCCCCCGGGTGTTAACACTGCAAGAGAAAGCATATTACACTCAGTTATGTATGCAACTCAAACTCAATCCCCAGGCATTTCCAGCTGCCAGGTAAAGATATATTTAGGGGCTTGGGGAGACCATTCCCCCCTTTTCCCAGCCCCATGGGAGATGCATGTTCTGCAATCAGGGCTTCCTGGTCCTGCCTCTGCTCCCGCCCCCCAGACTGCTTAATCTCCCTTTTCCCCAGCTGTAACTACTCCTATATATTAAAGAAAAAAAAACCTTAAATATAAGGAGATGGGGTTGGAAGCTGAGGAAGTTCAGTTTGGGCCTATTTTTCTTTTTTAATGGCATGTGGAATTGCTGTGTGGGATCCTGAACTGGCCTGCAGACAAGTGTTTTGTAAATTTAGAATACATGCAGCCTTCGGTTGTGCTAAATGCAGGGGACAAAAATCAAGAACCATATAAGCCGCTGTCCAAACCATCTGTTCAAGTCCTCTGCCTTTCATTTCTGTGTAGCAGAACATAAATTCATTATTAGAATAGCTTGGCTGTGCACAGCAGCTGCTATAATTGCAAAGTTATGCAACTTTAAATGGGAAATTATGAAGTAGTTTAAAGCAAGAAATTGAGCGGTTTTGGTAGAAAGGATTTCACAAGTCTAACATGAATGGAAGTGCTCTTCTAGTTATATTTCCAGTATTTGAGGGAAATAAGATCTTACTTAGAGTTCAAATTGAATGCAGGAAGAACTGCAGGGAGCTGTTAGACTGGGGCAGAACAAGGCTGGGCATGAGTTGTGGCATGGCTGTCCCAAAGCTGCTCGTGGGAGACAGCGAACCTTTCACTCCTCAGTTTCACCACTGAAATACAGAGGACCATGACCTTTCAGAGCCCTGGCATTTGAGTTCTATCCCTCCTGTGCAGTGCGGTGCTGCAGGAGCTGTTGCAGATCCAGGAGTGGGAGAACTGCCCCAGCTCCTGCTGGAGACCACAGCTGTCATGAGCCTGGTTCCAGTGCAGGACCATCATTTTGGGCAGCACTGCACTGTGATACGTCCTGCAGCACAGCTGCTCCTTCTGCCTGCTGAGCAGAGCCTGGTCTGCACCATTCGTATGTACAGCCCCTATCTAAGAACAGGTCTCTTTGGCCTTCTGTGGATGCTTCTTCCTTGCTCAGACTCTCATCATTCAGAGAGTACAGCGATTAAAAAATTGTCTGCATAAGAATGAAGAAAGTGAAATGAAAATGAAGAAAAATGAACTGTAAGATAAGTTATTAGAAAAGCTAATCTTGCCCACTTTGTGATAAACATGAGGAAGAGCCGCTTTATTGAAGAGCCTTGTTCTGTGTATGTAAAATTACATTACAAGCATTACTGTTTCGTTGTGTTTCATCCTCACATCTTCCTTCTTTCTCTTTAAGTCAAAGCCAGTCTGATAGATGGGTATGAACTTTCCATATGCAGTTTGTATAAGCCTCAAATAGTAATGGGTGGGGAGGAAAACGTCATACTTTTTTAAATCAGCAGATTTTTGGAGTCTAAGAAGAGAGGAAACATTTTAAGCTCATACTTTTTAATCAAGATAATGCCAGTACTAACACTCTTTTTACCCTTCCCCTTCATCCAGGTATCACTGTAGATAAGCACGGATTTATTTACTTCGTTGATGGTACAATGATACGGAAAATTGATGAGAACGGTGTGATCACAACAATAATAGGTTCAAATGGCCTCACATCAACCCAGCCATTGAGCTGTGACTCTGGGATGGATATCACTCAGGTAGACACCTCATTTTTATGTGTTGTCACTTCTGTACACATTGTAGAGACAGATCACTTACTTTCTTGTACCAAGATTGTATATTGAATATGCTGGATGAGTCAGATAATTCTGAATGGCACAGAATGGAGTAACTCTTCCACTCACATGATTATTTTAAGGTGTATAAATGTAAAACCACGCTTGATTTTTTTTCCCAGGAGATGGCCTGTGAATGCATAGAGGGGCTTATGTAAAGAATACAAACTACTTTAGAAAGTTGCTTGCTACCCTGAGATAGGTGTTCTAAGAAGTTAATCAGAAGTTTAAAGTGCTTTCCTTTAGTCCAGCATTCAGACTGATTTGCTTGAACTAGTAAATGGAAAAAAATAGATATTCTGTTTACATCTAAATCTGTTCTAAGTCACGGAGGAGCATTACAGTAAGTAATTACACCACAGCAGTATTGTGGTGAAGCTATTGCATTTCAGTTTCTCAAAATGCTTTTCAGTTTTTCATGGTGAAAGAAATAGGAATAAAAGAACTTACCACATCTCTATTTTATGCTAAAAAAGAAATACGTATAATCATGGAGAAACTTAAATGGTCCTCTTGACTAGTCAGTGAGCCACACTTACAGACAGCATGAGGAAGGACTTGGCCTTTGCCAAGAAATAATTGAATTAATCAGCTTCAAAATAGGGGAGAAGCTGTACTTGAAAAAATCTTGAGGCATTCAAGTGACATACTGAGATATTATGGACTGTGTAAGCTAATAACCAGGATCAGGTTAATTTTTCGTTTCCTTTTCTCCCTGCCCCTTCCTGCATCCTTCACAACTGGAAAATCACAGTTAAAATACAATTCATAACAATGGTAAGAGCTTGTTGCTTGTTTCTAAGTAGATCTTGAGTAATAGCAAATGACTGTGGTCTTGCATTCACATACCTGAAGAATGTGGGGTCTGTGTTTTGGGTAGTTCTTACCAGATTTCACAGGGTCAAATGAAGGGATCTAATGCTGCTGTCACACAAGCACTTGGGGATTTTATTACTAGAATCAGAACAGGAAAATGTGTCTGTGTTCCATTTTACATGTCACTGAATCACAGAATTCTTATGGTTGGAAGGGTCCTCTGGAGATCACCCAATCTGACCCCCCTGCCAAGGCAGGGTCACCTGGAGCAGGTGACACAGGAATGCATCCGGGGGGGTTTGGATGTCTCCAGAGAGGGAGACTCCACGGCCTCCCTGGGCAGCTGTTCCAGTGCTCTGCCACACTCAACATAAAGAACTTCTTCCTCATGTTGAGGTGAAACTTCTTGTGCTTTTGTGTGTTTAGTGTTTCAGTGGACCCTATGTGTTCGCAAATGTGGGGAGGGGAGCCTCAGCCTCCCTGTTCCCAGTTCTAGGACAGACAGGTCTTTGTATTCTCTTGGGTCCAGCTGATGTGTGATTGTTTCGTATAAAGCAGAACAGGGTCAACTGGCTTAGTTGTGCTAAACCCAAGCTTAAATTAGCCTGATAATTGTTTTAAGATTTTACAGCTTCTGGGCACCTTGGCTCCTGCTCTGGCCCCTCTCCTTGAGGCCAGCCAGTCCTGCAGATGCCGAGCAGGAGCTGCCAGCCAGCAGCATTCCCGCTCTACTGCTGCCCACCAGCTGGCAGGAGCCATGCTTCATGGAACCCACAGCTGCCTGGAGCACATTTACCTGCTTCTTGGATACATCTAACAACTGCCTGTGGCACCCATAACCAGATTAGGTATCTCCGAGGTCAGGGAAGGGTGCCAAGTGCAGCATCTGCTTCCTGCCTTCTCCTGGATCGGCACTCTCAGGCTGTACAAATAATTGCTTTATTTGCCTAATGTAATATATGCTGTGTATTTGTGTTCGAATTTTTGCTGATTTTGCTCAGTAAGAAAATGTCTCACTAAATCTCAAATAGTGAGTTTTAGTAGTTTTCATTTCCTTTCAAAAATGCAACTACCTGTTAGCAAATAAGTCTCAGCAGGGGGTTTGGCAAATATAGAAATAAAATTATTTATTTTTTGAATTAAAACTAAATTTTAAAAGTAAATGTTTTGGACTGAAATCAAACGTGTTACATTTGTAAAGTAGATTTAAATAGCCCTAAAATCCTAGTTCTTCATAGGCTGGCTACCTGCCAGAAACAGGTTTCGTTTACCTCACCCTACAACATAGTTTCAATGCCTTGGAAGATGGGCTTCTGGAAAGTCATAGGCAAGAAAAAAGATGTCATAGAGCAAATCATTCTTCATTCATCTGTGGTAGGGTCTCCTTTCCATAGAAGCAGGAATAAACACTTTTTTGTTTCCATGAACACTTCAGGTGCTTCCATACTGCAGCACCTACAGGAAAATATTCCTGCACATTTCTCAAAATTTTTCAATTTTGTCAGTATTCTGGGAAACTAAGGTATGGTCTTACCCCACAAATTGAGTTAGTCTTCAATTAAATTGTGAATGCGTGACAGTAAATATTAAAAAAACGCATAATGAATTATGGCATATAAACATATCCCTAAAAAGTGGCCAGTCTCATTTTCTAAGGATAGCAATACTATATAATTTTCTGTATAATTTTTCACTGATAAGTGAAGTCACATTGTGGACACTCTGCAACATAGAGCCTTTGGAAGTATTTCTTGTTTGGAGGATTTGTTTTGTGGGGGTTTATTGAAATTTTTCTTTATTGAAATTTGTCACAGAATCCACACCTTTGAGGTTTTTCATGTACACAGTAATCACAGACATGACATAAATGCCAAGAATGCATGTTCTGAAAAGTAACTGTATCAAATTTGCTCAATCATCTTCTTCCAAAATTGTTGCTGATAACCAGAAAATCCTATGAAATAATCACATCTCCTTGAAGTCAACAATGTTAATCTGGAATTACATCAATGAAAATAAGGGAATGATATTTTCACTTAGAAACAAGAGTATATCCTTGCAAGACTGCTGAATTTATTCCAGAATGGCATAAACATAAATGAAAAATTAATTTGGCCCATCTCCACTTAAATTAGTTTTTGGCTAAGTTACAAATGGCGTTTAAATCAAGAGAATGTGGGTTGCTCACAAACTGTGTATTTAGAGGGACTTATGAAATACATTAATAAAATCATTTCTCAAAGCTAAATTTGTTCTGACAGTAAAATCAACAACTTGCCCCAAATCAGTATTTCTTAATTTACTGAAGTACAAAAATGTACTTGGAGTAAATACATACAGTAACTGTCCATTGCAAACACCACCATAAATGACAAGCTTTCACTTTAAGACATTCACTTTAATAAATGAGTTGATTATGAAAGGGTTTAATCATTTATTCCAAAATCAGTTTTCAGGGTGTTATTCTTAGCAATCGTTATGTGTTTGTTATTTACCACCTTCTCCTTCTTAAGCATAATATTCTGCATTCATAACCAGGGGAGGGAAGGACAGCTGGGGCTGAAAAGATTGTATGTTGTGGCAAATAAACCACAAGCTCTGACTAATTACTTTGATCTCATGCTTCCCTAGGGGGATGTTAATCTGAATTTAGAAGGAAAGGGATACCCAGTTGAAGTGTTTATATGGTACACCAGCATTCTCGGTACTGTTTCAGCCTGTACAGAGCTCAGATGACTTTTCTTCTCTGCACAGATCATTTGTGTTCTTCGATCACAGTGTTCTTGGATTAGTTAATAGAGAGAGAAAATCTAAAGAAAATGGCTCTTCAGAGCTATGCATGTGAATATCTATGTTTATATGCTCAACACTCACTGTTGATGCCAGGACCTCAGCAGACACCTACACGGTCATGAGCCGCAACAGGAGTGCCAAGGGAAGGGACTGGGATGGAGAGAGAAAGAAAAGAGGTGGGATCATCATTCTGTTTCACTGCCAGATGGCTTTGGGCTGGATCCTCGTCTAGACCAGAGGCCTCTCTAGACAGCTTTTTATCTCACGTGTACACACTCTCTTCGCGTTTGCACATCCTTAGGGTACACTGACTTAGCCTGGTTATTGATAGCAACTGAGAGCACCTTGTGTGGGTATGTGTCTGTCTGTCTGTCTGTCAGTATTCTTTTCCTCACAGTAAATTAAAAGCTTGGCCCAATTTCAAACAAATGTGTAGAGAAACACCCACCTTCACAGCAATTAAATTCCTACATGTTCCATAAAAGGTATTAATCCAGTTGGAGGACAGAGACCTGAAGTGCCCTTTCAAAAGGAAATATTGCAGCATAAGCTTTCTTTTATTAAACTCCAGAGATTCCACTCAGGATGTAATAAATGCCCCATTCATGGGAAAACTTCATTTCACACTTGGATCTTATTAAACTCCCAAGTCAGTCAGCCATGCGACAGAAGTCCTTAGGAAACCAGACTTCATCAGATCCAGTGTTCTTGGAAGTTATATTGATGTTGTGGGAGTTTTTGTGTGAAAGTAAAAACACTGCAGCTCATCCTGAGTGATAAGCTTTGCTGTTTTCCCTCCATTGCTACAGTGAAAGCTGAGGAGAGAATTAGCAGATATTTCTACCATCTTGCAATTTCATCCTATATCTTTCCTCCCATGAGAAATACGTGGGCTGAATTTCCACTGCTCCAAACCACAAGTCATTTATATCCGTGTGAGTGGCTGCAGGTGTTATTTGGGAGCTGTTTAAACCAATCTTGAGCACAGTCACTGCAAATACAGAGACAAAACATTTGCAAGTCAACAGAAAATGAATCCCAAGAGCTTTTTCTTTGCCTGTAACCATGGCCTTGTTCTCGTGCTTGTGTCAGTCCCACTAGGCATGAGTCTGTGCCAAAGCAATAGCTCCAACCTGATTGATGGTGTTAATAACTGTCACTGCTGTGTTCTAAAATGAAAGGTCTTGTTTGAAGACTTTTTCTTGACATTTGCACTTCATCAGCCTTTGTTCAGCAGTTCTCCACGTGAGGGAACCATCTATATTGTGTTGCCTCACGTAAACTTCAGTGACACTGCAAAATGTTTTGCTCCTTTATAAATATGTGACAGTGTTACTTACGTAGACAATTTGCTTGCACAGGTCACATTAAAAGGCAGATTTCTAGAACAGGGTTTAAAGGCGACCCATGCGTGGCAGGAATGTCGTGTCCTGGACGGCCTGCTTTGAATGATGGAGGAGAGGGAAGAGGGCAAAAAGTAATGCTGTTGATGACCTACTTGAAATAGTGAAGTGAGAGACAGACTGCTGGGAAGCAGGAGTAAAGATGAGCAGAATTGCTTGAAAATATATTATATATCTCAAAAAGGCAAACGCTGACATTGCTCCCGCAGTCACAAGTGCTGCAGGCGCTCCCCAGCAGCATCTGCACAGGTACAATATGCTTCAGTGGCATTGTGGAAGCCTTTTGAGCAGAACAAAAAGCTCCCAGGACATGGTGACCTTGCTTGAAAGCAGCAATGAGGGTCTGCTCATTGGAGCAAGCACAGCCTGAACAGAACTTTCACTGGCTACGTTTGGAGGAAGGAAAGAAAAATGTGAAAGACAAAAATATGATCTGATGACCGGGTGAAAACAGGGGGAGTAAGCTGCCAGCACAAAACCAAATTGATTCTAGACTGAAGTACTTTTAAGCCAGGTTGAGAGTAGAATATTGCAGAGCAACTGCAGGATTACATGGGGCTGATTAATTAATTAATATTGCAGGTCAGAATACACACTATTCCTTTAGGTGTTTCTCTTAGTACCCAACATTATAAACTGCATTCTTGTAAAAGCAGAAAGAACAAAAGGCATCTTTTAACTCTAGATGCATAATATTCTAATTGTGCCATCAGAAAGGAACAATTGTTTTCACTGTAGCAAAGTATTGCAAAACTACTCCTGCTCTTCCTTTCCTTTTAGTCCTCTACCTGTGTCTTCTGATACATTCTTCTAGCTGTGTGTAATTAATGCAGCATAAATATTCCAAATTGCTGAACTGTGTTTTTCAGTGATTTGCAGAAACACGTCTTACATGTATTTGTGAAATTGCTGAACAAAAGCACATAAAGCAGAAATAACAATTTATAGACCCTTTTATTTTATTTGTAGTCTTCCCTTACAGAGACTTCCAGAGCTTTTTTCTTTTTAAACAAGAACTTGATTATTTTTTCTGGGTCTTGCTGGATGAAGGAGCCCACAAAAGCTGTTATTTTTTTTCCAAAATAAAGTCATCTTGTTATCTGGTTTTTTTTTACTCCACTGTTTAATTTCATGTTCTTTCTTCTCTGGCTTTGCTGGAGTCCCAGAAAAGATAACTAGAGTGGAAGTCGTGGCCCCAGCAAAGTCAGCAACTGTTTTGCCACTGACTTCAGTGGAACCAGGACTTCACCAAGCTTAATTGAAAGGGTAGTGAGAGGCGAGTGTGTAGCAAGGAGCAACTGTATATCACAAGAAAGTATGTGCTTCTGAAAAATTGGCCAGAACAGGTCTTCACTGAGGCATTTTCAAACCTTTTAAAAAATAAGGCATCCCTACAATTAATTAAGTGTTACTCTTTGGAAACCATAAGTCTATACAAAATCGTTCCAGCCATAATAGCATATGCAGGATCAAGCAGTCACTAGCATCAATACTTTGAAGCAAAACCAAGCTGAAAGCCTTTTAAAAAAAGGATCTTCAGGTATAAGGGAAAATAATCTTTTCCCGGGGTAGAGGAGCAGCTAAGTAGCTGCTCTTCAACAGGAGCTGAGAGGAAAGAGTCTCATAGGATTAGGACCTCAGGTGAAAAAAAGTCTTGAGAGCTCATAAATCAAACTTGTAGGTGTATAATGTGATTTTTTGAATATTAAACAGAAAGCAGGCTGGTTTCATCAGAGCTAATTTATATTCCAATCAAATTCTTCTATCACTGAATTTGAAATATTAGTCATAGACACAAGATAGCATCTGATGAAATCACACTGCAATTTCTCCTTTAAAGCCCAAATATTCTGTTTGTATTGGGCACCTACAAAACAGCAATTTATTTCAATTATCTGCCATAAATAGTCCATTATGACTGAGTAGAAGACTATGTACATTTTAATGAACTCTTCCAGTGATTGCATCCTTTCCTTTGATTATTAAGGCAGTGTTAGACACTTGATGGGGAAGTGAAGGAGACCTCTGCTCATGACTTCACTCTTACTTCTTGCTACACAGAGACAGGTTTTAATTATTTTTCCACAAATTTGTTTCTAATAAGCAAGAAGGAAAGACTTTCTGTAAGAATTGGATGGCTGGTGAGAAGGGAGCAGCTCAGGCCTGAGTCCAGATGCTCTCAGGTGCTTCCTTCCAACTAGAAGAAACCCCCACGCTCCCCAAATGCTACCTGCACACACACAAAGCCCTTGCACATAACCACCCACCAATTCCATCTCATCCAAGCTGCCTTGCCACCCCCAGACTTCTTCCAGCTCACCCACCACCTGTGGCACACTGCCCAGCTCCACAAACTCCTGACCCTCTCTTAGCTGTCTGGGGAATGGGTTCCCAGATGAGAAGCCTGTCTTATTTTGGGCTCTCCTGTCAGTCTTTCATGAGCAGCCATCTTCTCTCAATTCTCCACCTTTTATTCCATATGTGCAAGTAGCCTTTGATTATCTCTTATCTAAATATGGTTTCAGTACGATGGAGTCAAGTGGATCAGTTATTTTTGGCAGAGGCCATCTCTACTGTGTTGAATTGCGCTGCTGAAAATGTTCGGTACAGCTTTGCCAGACTGGTGGGAGCTGCAGTGTGTTGAGATACATTGGTTACTACATCTGACATTTTTCATCTGTTGCAGAGACATAATGGTCAAAATGTAAGCATGAAGGAGATACTGATACCTAATCTATTATCTATATATGCATATCCAACTATGTCTGTATACATACATGTATATATATACATATATGTGGTTTCTCCATACACTGCAGAGCTGCTATAAGTAATCAGATAGTGAAAGCTGGTCCCTGCCATCCTGGACTCCAAGGCCAAAGTCAGTCTGCTGAGAAGAGAATGCGGGTGTTGAAGGGAACATGCAGAGCCAAGCCAAGCAGGCAATGCCCCTCCTTCGGTTTTAATCCGGTGGTTCATCCACATCCACTAGAAAGGTTTGCCTGTGATTTAAGAAACTGCTATTTTATAGGCAATTCCTACATTAGCCATGTTTTTCAAAATTGTCAGGACTAGAACTGCGTGCATGTTGCTTTCCTCCTCTCACCAAGCAGCCCTTCACATATTTATGGGCTAAAGGACCTCCCACAGATGTAACAGGTTTTTTGTGTTATGAAGTGAGTAACAATAATAACTGAGCTCTGTGTGGAGCTGTCTTTACTGCCTCTATTCCAAGCCTTTCAGATTGCACTCTGTATTCTGGTTTGGCCATTTGGAAATGTTGCACAGTTGGTTTTTTTTTAGGGAGAGGGCCAGGGGAGCGACAACCAAATGGGTTGTCACAAGTCTGGAGTTTTAGTACAGGGCAGGTTTGAGGGCAACAGGCACCAGAGGTGGTCTGTCCTGCAGAGATGTCACACACTGCAGGGATAGAAATGTTTGCATTGCCTTGGTCAGAGCAAGTACCATGGCAGGAACTGCAGCTTGGGCAGTGACAGCTAAGAAAGCCTAATTTCTCCTCTCCATGATACCATGTGTGCTGCAGCATGTTTTCGACCATTGGTTGTGCCAAGGGAAAAAATAATGAAAAGACACTGTGACAGTGGAGGAAAAAAATTGTAAATGTCAAGACAGAAATGGGTTGAACCCATTTGTAGTGTGCCACACAGAGGGTGTGCTTAGACCTGTGCATTATGGGGTTCAGGTCACAGAGAGCTGCAAACAGAATGATAGAGAGCACCATTTTATACAGTATGTTACTCTGACAATAACACATTTACAAACAAATTAGTTAAAAATGTCTGAAGGACATTCAGCTTTTACAAACTGGGCCTCATCTCCTGCTGATAGCTTCCTTTGGGATGAGTATGGCATGCAAAATAATACACTGCCTTGGAGAATAAATTTACGAAGTTTAGCAATGTAGGTCACATTGCAGGAATCATAAATGTCTGAACATCACTCAATGGCCATTCAATCAAAGCAAAATGGGAAACTGAACAGTGTGTAGTTGTCTCTGGTGAGAACCAGGGAAAGTCAATATGATGTAAAACCCTTTAGGTCTTCCATCCGTATGTATTTCTTTTTTCTTCCTTTTTGCTTGATGCTTCAGAATTAAAATTCTTTGTCCATATCAACAGTGACAATAAAACCAATGTGATTTTTGCTATTGCTAGCATGAACTATAATAAGTCTGTTGAGGGGGCTCATGAAAGTGTGCCAAAAATTTAGGGAATCAGAAGAGTTCAAGTGGTCGAAACTTGTATAAGTTGTCTAGTCCTAAGGAACTAATTTCATTGTGAAATTATTTTTGTATGCCTTCAGCCAGCCAGAAGGGTTTAGGCTATGTGCTTCAATTTTTTGGTATTGGGTTTGAAGGAATAAGGAAGAGGTTTTAAAAGGACATTTCTAGACCTAGTACTTGATAGGGATTCCTTTAGCTTTCTGGGTCTAGAAGCTGCTAGAAGCCTGAGATCAAGATATTTAGGACTTCACTAGAGATGTCAAGGGTCTTTCTGAAGGCATCTAGGATATTTTAAGGTATGAGGCCTTTCTAGATCTACCACTTTTGGAGCAGGGGAATCCATGGCTTCTGGAGCATGGCTAGAGAGCCACTGGATCTTTCTGCTTGGATAGTTTGGAAGCCTTTTAGAGCTTTTTCTTAGATCCTGCCTAGCATTCCTGTAGAGCCCTTTGAGCCTTTTTAGGCCTGGAGCCATTCTGTGCCTTTCTAGAGCTAGAGCTCCGCTACTGAAAATCAAAAACTATTTATTGATCTGATTAGGAACCTGTTGCGGAACAAATTTCAGGTGCACTTTTACAATCTCTTTTCTAGAGCCTTTTTGTAAGGCAAGAAAAGTCAATGCCTCTCCTTCTACATCCAAATTTATCCATCCCAGGCTTGAGATATGTTATTGAGTCAAGTGGTAGTTCTTGAATTTTGCTTAAAAAAACATTAGTCCTAAACGTTATCCTTGTAAGCTGCTCTGGCACAGTCTGACAATGCATATCCAAATATGCATCACAGCAGTAACCAGAACCCTGAGCTGACAGAAATTTAAAGCAGAGTGCCTGCTTACAGTCTCAGACTAGAATCAAACGTTCTCCAGTGCGTTTTCTTGTATTTAATCAACATAAATGCTCACACAGAAGGGTTGCTGCACAGAATGCAGTTGGCTTGTTTGTTCTGCAAAATGAGAGGTGCCTGATTTTTTTCTGTTAGCTGTTTGAAGTCTTACAGCAGTATGTGTTTGCTTTCCGTGCAGCACCATAGCTAGTTCGATTGCATTCATTTTCCTCAGTTGAAAGATCTATTGTGTAAATACTTGTGAAAGACTAGTTGCAGAAAATCCTCTTGTGATAACAATTGATCTTGGTGCTAATTTCTGTAAAAGTAAGGACTTGAATTACTACATTGCTTTTTCAGCCTACCATTTTTATATCTATGAGAAAAAAAATATGTAAAGATAATCATGAAACTTTTCTGTAGCTGTTTTGCTTTAACTCTCTGCTACAATTTAGTAAAGAATTAGTTCACTCTTGCAATGGATTTTAGAAAGCTATTACTACTGAATTGCGTAACATTGCAGGAATTTGCCATAGAAGATGCCCCACCATAAACATGAATTGCAGGATAGCTATTTTTCCCATCCTGTTTTCTTTCCCTTGCAGAAGTCATATTTGCGAGTTCAACGGTGTAACTCTTAAGGGAAAGCTTAAACCACAGAAGTGAATTCGTATTTTCTTGTGAAAGCTGTGGAGCTGGCATTTGTTCTGATCCTTGTGGGAAGGTGTTTCACAGCCCTGATCTGGCTGAGGAGCAGTGTTGGCTCCCACATCTCAACTGGAAACCTCCTGGCAAGCAGCTCCTCATCCTTCACTGCCTCCAGTCCCACTTTCTGCCCATCCCTGGAGTTAAAGAGCTCTGCCCTGAGGAGCAGACTTGTTGTTAGAGGTCAAGATCCTGCAGATCTCCTGCAGAGACAGGCAGTTTCCAGGGCACAAATCTGCAGGAAGTTTTAATTTCAATAATTTAATTTAAATTTTCATTTTGAGTTTGACTCAGAATTCAGGGCAGAGTCTGAGTATTTGGGTGATATATTCATAATGGCTGGTGTTGCTGAAAGGCAGGGGATTTGCCTTTTTCAGTTTTGGAAATTTCATTTTATGTATCCTTTCATCCTCTCAGTTTTCAGGCCAGATGCTTTTATGAACCTCAGTAGTTATTGGAAACAAAAGACACCATAATGTGCTAGCTCCAGCCCCTCACTGTTCTTAAACAGCTCTTAATTACTGCCTCAGTTAAAGCCTTTCAAGATAACTCCTTTCACCTTATCTGCGTTGGCAGCACACTGGCTTTCTGTATCCAGAACTTCTGATCCCAAAATGGAAAGATGAAGCCAAAACTTAAGATTTATGCAACCCCACTTTTGTGCCATCTTGTCTGACAAGCCCCAGGACCTGGAACTGCAAGTTACAAAGTGAGGCAGAATGGAGCCAGTCCCGTCATTAGCTAGATTTCCACCTGGTCCCATTCCCTCCTTTTGGCTGTGCAAATTACCTGCAGCAGCATGTTTGGAGGACATCTATTCCCACTCCAGCACTGGAGGAATGTTTGGGTTAGATTCAAATTCACGGTCTATTTTGAGATATTTTAATTGAAGAGTCTAAGATTCTTCCTCTCAGAGGTACCAGTCTGCTCTAAATACTTTATAAATTCCTTCTGGGAATTTAACAAAGTGTTTCTTTCATAGCCTGTGTAAACCATGGGTACCATGTTTAAACAGACTTAAATGGCTTAGCAATCTAAGTCGCATTGATTTTCATAGTCAGTGTGCTTATGTGACGCTGGATAATATTCCCTCTATTGTTAAATAAAGATGATTTGAAAACCATCCCCGTAGAAATCAACTTTTCCTATCAATTTAGTAGACCCCAGATATGGTCTTTGAAGTTATGAAGCAGTAAAAAATAATAAGAAATTATGAAAGAAGAAGAGAACTGGGAAATTAGAGCACAGCAAGTCCTGTGGCGAGTGAAGCAAAGACAGGCAGTGAAAACTGTTGAAGTGGTGCCTTTCCTTCACGCTCCTGCAGCGGGTCCCTCATCAGCAGGAGATAATTGACAGCAAGAGCAGGTTGACAGGGAGACTCTCTGAGCCAAGGTGCTGGAGAACTGGTGGCCTCAGACCTCTGAGCTGCATCTGTAAATGTGCCACAGCTGCTTTCCCAGCCCAGGGTAGAAAACAGCAGCCATTAGGCTGTAAAACTCATTTATTCGGGTTTTTTGCTGGGGATAAATGAGTGCAGAGAGCAACATTTGTGAAGTCTAGGGCAGGGACTGCTAGAGCTGAACTGTAAAATTCTGGATTTTATACTAGGCAGCATCAGAAGCAGGAGAAACAAAGGCTCCTCCAGCGTGGGATGAGGCCCACCATCAAATCCCACCATAGGGAAGGGTTCCCCAGTGTCAAACCACAGGAACTGAACTGAGTCTCTATGTGCCATTAAGAAAGGAGCAAAGCTGATGAGGGGAGCTGACAGTGTCAGTGTCAACAAAAGGAAGAGCCCAGAGTGAGAGCAAACTGACAGAAAATGATGAAAAAATATCTGTTGTCAATGGGAGAAAATAGAGAGAAATATATGTAGTGAAACATCCTGTAAAGAGTTCAGGGAAGCAGAACCAGTCTCCTTCAGCCTTGTAAACTACCGGCTCACTCCTAAAGGCCTGCCTGTGTGAGTCCTTCCTTGGAGCCATTTCTCTCCCAGGAGGAAGGAGAAAGAAGGGTTTAGGCAGGAAGAGAGAAAAATGCTATTTAGAAGGATGTTGTGGTGAGTAAAAGGGTTTGGCCTGGAAACAATATCTGAAGTGAGTATAAATAGGACCCGTGGGAATGGCATGAAGCTGTGTGAGGGGAGGCTTAGGTTGGATATTAGGAAAAGGTTCTTCACCCAGAGGCTGGTTAGGCACTGGAACAGGGAAGTGTTCATAGCACCAAGCCTGACAAGGAGCATTTGGATAATGCCCTCAGGTACATGGTGTGATTTTTGGGGCTGTGCTATGCAAGGTCAGGAGTTGGACTCAATGATATGTGCAGTTCCTTCTCTCTCAGGATGTTTTATGACTCTTAAGATAAATAAGAGGAAATTTAAAAAAAGGAAGTTAGCAGCAAAAGAGAAATACGGAAGAGGCTATGAGCAGGTCTGCAAGTGCATATCATAGAGCTGAAGAAAGGCAAAGGTAGCATAAACAGAAGTGCTTGAAGCTGAGCAGCACAGATAGGAAGTAATCCATCAGTCAGGACTATCAGAAAAATTTTGGCATGAATTTCATGCTACTACATGAAATTGAATCAAAATAAACAAGCAATGCATGGCAAGGAATCAAAGCAATGGTAAACCCTTTCTAGGGATTTATGCAGCTTCCTTTAATCCATAATAAATGAAACTTATCCCAGTGAAATTTACCCCCACAACCAAACAGTTAAGCTCTTGAAACTGGCATTTGCAGACAAGGATAAATTTTTCACTCTTTACTTGTCTTACTTTTATATGAAAGGCATAAATTGTTCGATATGATTTAAAACAGTACCAAAAATGGCACAGCCATCAAATGTCATGCAAAATGTGCAGAAAGTTTTATCCATATGGTCAAAGCCAAAAGTGAAGCAGTGTTCTGCACAAACTAACCTGTGGATGTGTGTACATCTTCAGGCACATATGGTTAAGTATATGAGTGTGGACTCTCCTAGCAGTGCCACTGGCAAAAAACTCACGGTATTTACTTAGTTGTCAAGCTTTGCTGTGGGAAAATGGAGTGCGTTCGTGTGGCAGGGTTTTAGTAGCAGGGGGGCTGCAGGGGTGGCTTCTGTGAGAAGCCCCCATGTCCAGTGTATCCAAGGCCAGCTGGCACCAAGATGGACCCAACGCTGGCCAAGGCATCAGCAGCAATGGTAACACCTCTGGGATAATGTGTCTAAGAATGAGAAAAAAACCTCGTCAAGAGGGAGGAGTGAGAATACATGAGGGACAGCTCTGCTGACACCCAGGTCAGTGAAGAAGGAGGAGGAGATGCTCCAGGTGCTGGAGCAGAGATTCCCTTGCAGCCTGTGTTGCAGCCCTTGGTGAGGTCTCCCGGTGAAAATTCATTTAAACTAAAGCCACCTTAGTGCACTTTGTGTTTTCCAGAATACTTGACATGAAAAAATGTGTTAGAAAGCCAGACCAGCGGGTGTTAATTTTGCACTTCTCAAACCAGAGAGGGATTATTAGATATAGCTGGAGTCTTTATGTTGACAGTTAAATGCTGAATTCCCAGAAAAACTGGCATGTTAATACTTACATGCAAAAAGTCTCATTGCTCAAGGGTTCACTTGTTTTGTCAATGATTTCCATTGCATATGCTCAGTCTCCAGTGAACCAAATCAGAATTGTCACCTGAAAATTTTAGTCTGTGAAGAGTGAACAAACCCTGGCTGGTTGTTTATAATGGGATAATCAGCAATGCCATGTCTGGTCACTGCTCAAAAAAAAAAAAAAAAAAAAAGCCCCATTAAATATAAGAAAAAAATGCTTGGAATTGGCCCAATTTTGAGTTAGAAAAAACATACAAGTGTATGGAAAAGGACTTTTTTACAGGGACTTGTGAAGTAGTGCTTCAAATTAAAAGGTATATTAACTGATTTAATATTCTAACTCTAACTGAGGTTTTGTCTGGAAAAACTTTAGTAGGCACAGTGGTATCAGATGAAAATCAAGGTGCTTCTCTGTAATAAGTTTACTGCCTTTGAAGGAAGCACAGCTGATGGTTTGGTCACAGAAGCTGCCAGAGGGCAGCTTGCTTTAACGGGAAGTAAACAACCAGTGACTTTTCCAGGTAACAGTGAACCTGAGGGTGCCGTTACACTTCAGTTTAAGCTGATTTAGGTGATTACTTTTTCACCAGCAAACTGTCCTGAACCTGCTCTCTGTAGGAGCACATAAACTGGCCTTGCTGCTGGGGACTGCACTGAGAGAAGGGATGGACTGGGACGGCAGCAGTCCCATCTTACACCAGTTTAAGATGTCATGAAGGCTAATCCTGACAAGAACAGCGCAGATTTTTTATAAATCTGCGAAATTCTTGTTCAGATTAGGAATGCTCGGTGATTTGTGTTATTGTGTATATTTGATTTTAATTGGGCTATTTCACCTTTTTTTCCCCTCCAATTTCACCAGCATTAGCTTGCAGTGCGCAGCAGCTGGTTTTTATGCTGCAATTTCCAGTCAGGTGTATGCTACTTTTAATATTCCAGATGAGATTAAACCATGGATACATCCATGACTGCTTTAAATCACAAGAAGGGGAAGCTGTGGGAATAACCTTCAGTTAGCTTTGCAGAGCAGAGAGCTGGGCAGCAGTTCTGGTGTAGTAACAAAAATTGTTTGGATGTTTCCAACTAAAATTTTATTTATTTTTACCTCACTGCAGCTAGCTTTACAGATGTGAGCAGTACGAAAGCAAATACGGTTGCAGTTAACAGCTGTTAAGCTTTAGGCACATTGCTTCAAGTGAAATGTGCAGCTACATAAGAGCTTCTTCTGTCTCAGTGAACCAAATCAGCCTCAAATAAACCAGAGACAAAGTTGTTTAGACCCAAACCAGTCCCCATTTATCTGCAGGACACCGGACGTGCCTTCACAGTGGGAGGTATTCACATTATTTGCTGGGCAAAGGCAGTGTAGCTGGTCCACAAAGGAAAACCAGCTATCAAGACATGGAAGGTGCTAGGCAAGGTCATTATGGTAAAATAGATAGTTCTGTCCCAGATTTTTAATTGTGAATAATCTAGTTACAGTTAATCAAAGATTATTTTTACAGCAATGCCATCTGTGGAGGCCCTTAAAGTTGAAGGTATCTGTTTGCCATTAAAACTAATCCATCTACTTTGGTCGAAAAATCAGTTATTCTGCATTAAAAGGTGCATTGCAGATATGTTTTTTTCCAAGTTTCCTGGAGAAACCCTTGTCGAGATTTTTCTGTTAACTGAAGAGTTTTATTTGGTGTCCCAGTGAACTCTCAGCTGAAGCAAGAGCTAACAGTGGTGTGCAAACCAGGCTCAGAGCAGTGGGTGGAACCCAGGCAGTCACACGTGCACAGAAATCAGCACTGCTATGGGAGGAATCTGTTTCCAACTGTTTCACCACATTTATCATTATTTGGAAGGACTCGACCACCTGGTTCAGAAGAAATCTTGAGCCCAACAGCATTAGTCTTAATGCCAGTTATGATGCCAGTCTGGTGAAATGGACTGGGCACAAGGAGGAATTGGATTGCTCTGTGAGCCTTCCTAATTGTTTGGTAACCACACAGGATGAGACACAGCAGCTGCAGTGCCCTCACATTATTAAAACATCAGTTACCAAACCAGCAACGTACTTCTGGAAATGAGATTATGCAGGAAATACTGCTGCTTGAGAAAGGGAGAGACTTGGCCTCCAGCCTGGCTCCCAAGCAGACCCCAGGCAAGCAAGTGGCTAGTGATGGCCACACACTCCACCATATGGTATTCCTCAGTGCTGAGCATTGTGTTAGCATCAGCAGTCTCTACATTCATAGTGCTTTTAATTAGCACAGTGGAAAAATGAGCAAAACCAGCATCAAAATCAGTAAGTGAAATAGTAAAAGCTTCTGTGACATATAAAGCATGTAAAATCATTACATTTTAGGCTGGTAGTTTTTGTCTTCTGATGATTGAAATTTTTAGACCAGAAAAATTCCACTCAGATAAAAGCAACCATCTCTTCATGAAGGATAACAAGTAAAGCATCCTGAGACAGACAAAAATATGATCTCTTGCAATCTCAGGGGTTCAGTTGTTTTCTGACCTTTCCAGAGACAAGCTGGAGTCCAAATCCTCCACTGGCCATGAGCTGGGGAGAGGCACCAGCCTGTTCTGTTGTTGTTTCCCAGTTCAGCAATCCTGCACTGCCTATTGAGCTTTCTCAGCACAAGGAGTTTGAAGCTCTGGCCAGCACATGCTGCAATCAGCAGCCTTTCAGGTTGACAGGCAGCGCCGGTTTTAATTTGAAGCACGTTTAATTCCTCCAGATCACAACGCAACGGGTATCAGATGAGTGAGGTCATTTTTCGGCTATTTCCTGCAGCTTGGTTTAAAACTTTGTTTGGTCAGCACTCTCACCCGCATGGAGAAAGGCAAAGAGCTACCCTTAATATGACGAATTTACTTAATCCATGACTGAAATAATGAATCCACAAAGCAAAATCATAAATAATTAGGCTTGGCTACTGTATCATACAAAGTATGATATATTGGTGTATTATTTTGTTACAAAGCATTAACAAGCTTATATTTCTTGTGGCATATAGGTCTTATTAACATTTCTTGCTTAGTAAATAAATAGTGGAAATGTGTCCTACTCTTCTAGTATGTAATTTTCCTTTTGTGCTAACAGGCAATTAAAGTGTTACGACATTGACAACCTCTCACTGTTTTCCACTCTGCCGGCATTGACTGCAACCTTGAAACAATAACATTCAGACCTAGAAAATTTTCTGGCTGATGTTGCATGACATGAAGTGTGTGTTTTTATTTGCATGACTGCATAGGTATAATAAAGTTCCCGCTTTAATGGACTTGTGCAAATACCTCTCAGAGGGTGCTAAATTACTTTTCAAATGAAATTTTGTTCCACACTGGAGTGGGACCTCAGAAAAGAGTATGCTTGTTGAAACTTGTTCCAAACCTAATTAAAGGTACTAGAGGAGCAGTGCTGAGAGAATCTGCCAGGTGTCTTGATGATGTGATCAGAGATGGTTGAATAAAACTGCCATACTGCCCTAATCAATCTTTTTCCCTTTTTTTCCCTGCCTTCCCCTTAATGTTTTTTTCCAGGTGCGGTTAGAGTGGCCAACAGACCTCACAGTGAACCCTCTGGACAATTCACTGTATGTCCTGGACAACAACATTGTCCTGCAGATCTCCGAGAACAGGCGTGTGCGGATCATTGCAGGGCGCCCCATTCACTGCCAGGTGCCCGGCATCGACCACTTCCTGGTGAGCAAGGTGGCCATCCATTCCACCCTGGAGTCAGCCAGGGCCATCGCCGTGTCCCACAGTGGAATCCTCTACATCGCGGAGACGGATGAAAGGAAAATC
The DNA here is from genome assembly GCA_013397055.1 of Pachycephala philippinensis. Lineage (NCBI taxonomy): Eukaryota > Metazoa > Chordata > Aves > Passeriformes > Pachycephala > Pachycephala philippinensis. Next base: position 171,801 of record VWZT01011558.1, on the reverse strand, counting down.
AACCGTATCCAGCAGGTCACAACCAATGGCGAAATTTCTATCATTGCTGGAGCCCCATCAGATTGTGACTGCAAGATTGATCCTAATTGTGATTGTTTTTCAGGTAAGGAGATGCTTGTTATTCCCTGTTATCTGTTGAGATCCTCTGACACAGCTGCAGATCAGCAAAGTGACAAGGGAAACGAGAGACAAGCAACGATTCAGTTTCCTTGGGAAGCCCAAAACCTTATCAGCAGATCTTTGTGAATTTAATCCATTGACTTCTGAGGCATGAGTCTTCTGTTGCCACTGGAGGAACTTCAGGGTGGTCCTAGCTTTTTCTCTTTTGATGCAGAGATTACACGCTGTTCAGAATTAGTTCCAAGTCTGTCTTGCTGTGGCAGCTGCATTTGCCCCTGTTGAAGATGGTACCAAATTGTACCTAAGTGCTACTGGATCAGGCAGCCCTTCTCAGCAAGAAGAGTACCAAAGGGTTTCCTATCAAGTGCAAAACAGCAGCTTATGCCTTCTCATCACTCGTTTCACGCTGCATCACCAGCAAAATGGTGCAGACATATGCTGTGCAGAATTTCTTCTTCTTTGTGTGCTTTAAACTGGAACAGCCAGTGCCAGGCCTGCAGTGCAGTGCTGGACATTCTCAGCAGCACAGCCTCTCTCCCCTGCATGCACCAAAACAAAGTGTGGCTCCTTTATTTCATAAAAACATAGTGGGACAAAGGGTAGCATTCCCATACAGAGGCATGCAGTATGTTGCCATCTTGTCATCTCTAAGAACTGCCATGTTCAGCTCCATAATAATGTCATCATAATTCTTAAGCCTCTCATTTCAAGTAAAAGGTTAATTACTGACAAGAAAACATAAAGTATGTCGAGAACAGAGAGGAAAAAATGCAAATGGTCTTCCAGAGAAGGTGGGTTGCTGACCCAGCATTGTAATGATAATCAAAGCCTCCTGTGCATTGCCAAGTGCTGCCAGCTTTAGTGGTGGCTGCAGGACACCACCGAGGAACAGAATCATGGACAGGGTTCGTATTGAGGAAAACTACTCTCAGTGCTGAAAAATGAAGAAAACTGTGGCAAATCTAATGATTGTGCCAGCCTGGTCTGGTGAAAGGCAGGGTCAGCTTGGCAGAAAGATCCACTGATTTTTCCATTTCCAAGGAAGCATAGGGTATGTATGATCGAACACTCCAGCAATTTCATGTCTAAGTCAGGGGAAGGAGAGCAATACACACAGTAATGTCATTTTCCCTAAGAGTGAGGTTTAATATGCTTTCTTGCCAGTTACAGAAAATCCTGCTCATGTAAACTCATTTTGATAGACACATACAGCCCATGATAATGCCAAAATCCTCCTGAAACCTTAAATGACACAAACCAAGTAAATTGTCAAGAGATATTGAAAGGGATTGTTTCTCAAGGCACTTTTGGCTACTGTTCTTATTTTGTTTTCCTGTAGTGTTGAGTTTTTAATAAGTATAAACTGATCTTTCCTTCAGTGTCATTTTAGCTGAATTACTGGGTTTTATTTTCTTTTTGTTTTATTTACAACACAATTCTACTTTAACTACATGCCAACAGACAGTAAGTAGGGAATGAAACTTCAGGTATCATGGTCTTTTCTTTCACAATTTTGCATTAGAGCTTTCCTGAACAGCAGGGTTTGGGACTCAGGAAAAATACTGTGAATTAGATAATTTATATTCCTGTTTGTCTTCACTGAGACTAATTTAGAATTGCACCAACCTTAGATAATAGGGATTTAATTAGTTGGAAGAGGATATTGTTTTATTGACCTGTAAATGATACTGAGGAGAAGCAGTGTGTCAGGCTTAGGGGATCAGCTTAAGCAAGGACATTAGAGATTGCTAAAATTACCATTTCTCCTCCAGGTGATGGTGGATATGCCAAAGATGCAAAGCTGAAAGCACCTTCTTCCCTAGCAGTGTCTCCCGATGACACACTGTACGTAGCAGACCTGGGCAACGTGCGGATCCGCGCCGTGAGCCGGAACAAGGCGCACCTCAGCGACACCAACCTGTACGAGATCGCCTCGCCCGCTGACCAGGAGCTCTACCAGTTCACCATCAACGGCACCCACCTGCACACGCTCAACCTCATCACCAGGGACTACATCTACAACTTCTCCTACAGCGGGGAGGGGGATGTTGGCACCATCACCAGCAGTAACGGGAACTCGGTTCACATCCGCAGGGACATGAGTGGGCTGCCCCTGTGGGTCGTGGTGCCGGGGGGCCAGGTCTACTGGCTCACCATAAGCAGCAATGGGGTTCTGAAAAGGGTGTATGCCCAAGGCTACAACCTGGCCCTGATGACATATCCTGGAAACACGGGGCTTTTAGCAACCAAGAGCGATGAAAACGGATGGACAACTGTGTATGAGTAAGTCCACGACGTTAAATGCCTGGTGCAAGGAACCCTATTTTAAATGAACACTGAAACTTTTTTAGACAGTTCAGTCATTTAAAAAGACACCCTGCTACTAACACTCTGTGAGACAGGAGAAGCACTGCTGTTGCACAAGCTTGTAAAACGAAGCACTACCATTTCTCAGGTGCCTAAAGCTGTCATATGTAAAAGCTCTGTGCACAGTGCCTGTTAAGTACAGCAGAAACTGCCTGAAATTATACTTCATTTGCACCTTCTTATTATGAATCTGTTTCTCTAAGTGAAAATACGAGATTTTTTTTTTTTTGTAACTTAAGTGGTAGAAGCAGGTTGTGATATGAATCAGAAATTTGCAAAATTCCTGAGGAAGGCAAAAAGGGGAAAATTAGCATACTCAACAGAGAAGGAAGTGTTGCAAGGGAAATTGAGAATCTCAGTGGAAGGAATATTCAAAGACAAGAGTGAGCTTGTGTCTATCAGCAGGGGAGGAAGATATATAATAATAGCAAAAGGATATGTAATAGCAAAAGGCTGTATATAAGGGGAGTAGAAAAAGGCTTCATAAGCAAGACCATTGACAGAACTTCTAAAAAGCGAGACAAGACAGTTGAAGATGGGGTCAGAACATCCCAATCTGGTCCCAGAGAAAGAACAACCCAAAAGAAAGTTCATTTTTGATTTATAAAGAGGGGTGATGTATTAGGATTTCTCATTATTTTTAATTAATTGTCATAATCCCTGTTTGAGGATGCAACAAGTGCTGGATGGAAATCATGTTAACATTGCAGTCCTAGTTCAGAGTCTTTAAGGAGGATAATAGTACCTGTTTTCTGTGGACCATAGGAGTTCATGGTCAAAAACTAAAATGAAAATTGTCCAGGTGAGATAGGAACAAAAAACACATTGATAAGAAGTGAGTTACTGTGTGAGTCACCTGGAGAGGTAGTTGAGTCCCTGTCATTACAGGTTTTTAGAATTATAAGTTCTTCAAATGAAAGTAGGATAAAAGCAGAGAAAACTGCTGCCTACTATGTGGGATTTTTTGTTCAACAGGGTGTTTCTTTATCCTGTTCTCTATTATTCTGCCAAAGACTAAATTAATAGGGTGGGCATAAGTATAAGCCATTAGAGAGGGCCTTTTTTACAATACGTGGGAAAACAAAAGCATACAGGACCTTCCTGGTTCAGTTACCATTATCAAACATCTATTGATGGAACTTTAAACTTTTCTTGGAACACAAAGCTCGCTGTTACCCTGGTGCTGTTCAAACACTGACCAGAGTCACATTTTATAAACAGGACTGACTGTAAATTCATGTATGCTTCCTTTTAATAATTTCAGTGCTAAGAGTTACCCATTTATATCCCCACCTGATGATGGTGTCAGTCCAGGCTACAGACCAATGATACTTTCAAAGAGCCTTTACAGTAGCTCGAAGTCATGTCTGTTAAAATGCTGCACACCAGGCCTTGTTGCAGGGCCTTGATTGTTAGAGCATGGGAGAGCAGATTATTTTTAGTCATGTTTCAGTCCTGTCATTCTTTCTCTGTCCCTCTGACATTGAGCATAAACCCTTTCACACAATTTCTTGTTCCTCTATTTAAAAGTATGGCTCAAGTGTTGAAAGATCTTTTAAAGGACTTTACCTGCTTGCAAGTGCCTCCCATTGTATGCAATATAGATTTCTTCATGAAGAAATACCTGTGCCTTGGGAGGATTGATATGATGTATATGATTAACACAAAGAAATTTTGCTAAATTAAACAGTTTTACATACTTTCCCAGCTGTAACTACAGGCTGGGTAACACTGTCCTCACCAATGCTTTGAGTCGTCCAGGCTTTGCATGACCACACACTCCTGACAGCCTACATCAGTCAGGTAAAATTAATAGAATTACAACTTGAGCATTACAAAAACAAGAACAAAATTAAATAATGTCAATTAAATAAAGTCATGTCATTAATATTTATATTCAGGACAATATCTTAAGTCATTTTTATAATATGTTACAAATTCCTCAATGACTGAAACACAGAATGTCACCCGATCTGCTCCAGTCAGAGGGGCAGTGGGCTGTAATCGCTTCTATGCTGAGTAGTTGTGCTTTCGGGAGATGCTGCTCACCTGCTGCCATGAATAGGTCATGGGCTGTGATGGCCTTAGTTATCTTTTACCCAGATACTGTTTTCCAGGGAGGTCACATACTGTACTGACAGCCAATTTCAGTTTGAAAATTAGAATTTTTTGAAGGGTTTACTTATATATATGAATTGCTTGTGAGCACTATTGTGAATGTAGCATTGGAACTAAGAGCAACTTTCAAATTGCTTTAAATCATCTTCTGTGCTTAAGCTAGATTTGCATTCACATCCAAAAGTTCAACCTATGGCACTGTCAAGCTGAAATAGGAATGAGTTTGTTTAACAACACATATCACACATACTTGGGAATATGAGCAAAGATAATGACCTGTTCAGAACATCTACCTATATGTCAGATTCACTCACAGAGGGAAATTATTAAGAGGTAGAAAACCACCTACAAAAGTACTTGTCATCCATCTACTCTAATCTGATGGAATTGAAGTGCTGAAAGAGCTCTTGCATACAATTATAGCTAATGTACATTTTTAAGTAATCTAGATTTCTTTTAATATTGTGTCATTAAAGCTGTAAAAGGGGAGGGGAAGCGCTGGGCCTCTAATAAATCAAGGACAAGAAAACACCTGCAAGAAACAACTCTCTCTGAAAAACTTAATTAGACCGCTTCCCCTTTGAAATGTTATAACTCTTAACTGTGCTACACATAGAAATGCAAATGGATTGTGAAGCAATATCCCCATGTGTGCATTTCAAATACTGGTGAGCACTTCCTCATGTGAGTACTGAAATCAATGCAATTATTTGCATGATTAAATGGTCACTGACATGATTAACAGTGGCATAACTGAGCCCCAAATTAACATTAAGAAATATGTCATGATTCCACCCCTATTAGTATGGGTAGGACATTGCTCTGCAGGAGCTGAGTCCCAGTGTGCTGCTATTCATCATGTGGAAGGTGACAGAACCTGTCTTCAGAGGGCTAGGTTTCTTGGAGCAATCTGGAAGAAAAAAAACCCCTTTAGATGATCATGCTGTGGAATCAATACTGAGACACTCCTCTGCATGTCCTCCTTGAAGTCAGTGGGACCATCTACACAAGTGAGAAACCTGTGGCATGTGCTCAGGCCTCATTACGAGTCAGCACCTATCTGGCCAGCCAGCCAGGAACAGTTTATCCCATTTTCAGCTACACAGGGAGTTTTGTATCTCAGCAGCAGCACTACCAGCAGCAAAACTGGATCCTTAGTGAAGATGGATCCTGTGTCTTGAGCACAAGTACATTGCAATAAACCAGCTGCATTTGCATCTTAAAAATGCAATTTTGGGGGATTTTTCTGTGGTACAGTAGCAAATCCAAATAACCTACCAAGCTGTCATATCTGTTTGATCAAGCAGTAAACGAAATATAACTGCCTGATATTCATGGAGTTTTCTAATGATGAAAAGTAGTGATCTGAGTCAATTTTAATCGCTGCCTGTGGCACCCAGTCAACTTGCACAGAACCGGCATAAGGGGAGAATGTAAATAAGTCACACAATGTATATAAGGGCAATGAGAGGTGAAAAGGAGAGAGATTATTTTGAATTTAACATTTGATTAATTTCAACTTATTTGTCAAAAAACCACGAGATGGTCACTAGTTCATTCTCTAGCGTTTAACTGGGAAAGAACAGCCGCTCTGTTTTTCTTTTTTTATATTGGAGGGAAGACAAAAAAATCCTGATTTTTTTTCACCAATACTTCTTGTGACATACAGATCTTGTCTGACTAATTAAGGGCAAATAAAGATCCTAAAGAAATTATGCCAATACCTTAAAGGAAAGGACATAGCCAGATCATCTGCTGATGTGAATTGGAAGATATCCTTTGGAGGCACTGCAGTTCCACCAGCTGATGCACCAGCTGAGGATGTTTGGTCTATGAGAGGGGACAATGAAAACTTAATTATGCTTTCCTACCTGCACAAATGAGTTTCTGTTTTATGATCATGAGTTGGTTTTGCTCATTCAAATACTGTGCAATATCAGTGAGTTGTCTTAGGTGAATAAAAACATGTCAGCATCAATAAAATTTTTAAGATGTGAGGCATTATTATGAAACAATATCAAGCACCAAGCAATGTTCTGTGCTGGTTTCTGTGTGAACCATCAGAAAGGAGAAATATGTTGGTAGAACTGAAAAGACCTGTTAGAAACACTGCTCCAGAGCTCTGGAATTAATTATTGACTTTTTGGTAATATAGCCTGATTCACAATCACGTACCTTGAACTACAAGAATTTCTTTAGCGCTGATGAAGTTTAGGTGAATTGAAATGTGGTGCTCTAGATTCTAGGTGAGAAGTTCCTGCTAAATTAAGTAGGCCCATGGGAAACGAAACACAAGAGCAAAACCCATGTAGGCAACTTAATTCCTGCAGATTTCAATCTAATTTTATCACTATTGTTATGCTTTAGGTCCCCTTTTTACATTCACCACTCATATTATGTACTTCACACATCTGTGACAAAAGGCAGCTTTTAAGTGTTGCTGAAGGTAAGAATTGGTTTTATTTAATCTTATGGGTACGAAAATGCCGTTTTAGGGGTGAGTTGGATGCCTGAACACCGAGTGACCTCCAGTGGCCTTGTTCCTGCATCGCAGCCCACCAGGGGAAACCCCAACCAGCTGTGAGCAGTACAGAAACCTCTTGCAGAGGCTGAGTGATGTAGGTAGCATCTCACAGTATTCCCAGTTGTATTTTCAGCACCACTGAAAAAGATTCCAATTAGGAATTCAGATTAGGTACTGAATGCATTTTGAGTGACTAAATGGACCAATTCTTACCTTTTTACTTACTGCACAGTGTTGACAATGCTTCCTGCTTTTTTTCACTATTTTTTCTGCTTTTAGGAGTATCTACATGACAATAGTGGTATATTTTCATGGCTCTTTAACATCATGTTTTCAGGTATGACTCCGACGGCCACCTGACCAATGCAACCTTCCCGACAGGGGAAGTCAGCAGCTTCCACAGCGGTGTTGAAAAACTGACACGAGTGGAAGTTGATACTTCAAACAGGGAGAATGTGATCACAGCCACAAACTTCTCAGCTACTTCTACAATATATACTTTAAAACAAGGTAATAAAAGCATTTCTGTTATTTCTTCCCTAATCATTGTGTTTCGAACCCTAGACATTACTGCATTCTTAAATGTTGGCCAAAAAAAAGACATTAGAATTAGTTCATTTGTTTCTTCCTTGCTTCAGCACAAACAGCTACAATTCTCCTGGGCTACCAGTTAGAAACAAGCCACATGTGAATTCTTCTTCTCCTAGAAGAATCCCATGGATAAAATCTAGTCATTGAAATCTCTGATGTCTTCAGGCTTTACATGCTACTTTCTATTTCAGTACTTGGAGGATTTGGACTAACCTGTAGTACACTGAGCTTTGTTATTCTAAGAAATACTTCCCAGAAGAATGACAGGTTCCACTGACACTTTAGCACTGAAATGCCTTGTTTGGCCAATAGTGTATATTCCTTCTGGTAGTTCTGTGTCCTGGTGATAGAACTTGTAGGAAGGGGGAAGACGTGACCCACCTCTGCTAGTGGCTGCCTCGGGGACTAGATTTTGACTCAACCCCTGTAGACACCACAGTGTTGCCCTGGAAATACCATGTATCTCAAAAAAAAATTGCTTTCTGCCTAATGGAAGTGCCCCTCCAGATGGGATGTGTCCTCCAGAATGGAGTGTACTCCTCCAGATTTTGCAGATTCATCACCAGAGTTCTGGGTTTATATCGTGTAGTCCATCTGGGGTCTTTTGTCCTTGTTGGGTTTTTTTGTTGTAAATGGATTGCTCCGGCTTTGAGAGAGTAGGTGCTGGGAAATAGCTCTCTTAATTTCTTTCCAGGTCTGCTATAGAAAAGCTTTGTAACTGAGCACATCACAGAACTTTTCTTTCTCTCAAGTTCTGAACTACAAAAAAAAGCTAGGAAGAACTCACCTCACAAGATACCCACTCATTCTTCTTTACTATTATGTGGTAGAGACAGCACTGCGTAAATAGAAATAATTATATTGTTGTGTCACCTGCTAGGCTTTGTCCAAGTGACTCCATCTGCTCTCTGCATTGTCTGCTGTCTGATCTGTCTGTCCTTAAATCTGAAACTCTTCAAAGTTAGTATATTATCAAAGTCTGGGGAAAATGCTTGCACACAACAGGCAGTGCCAGAAATGAACAGTTCTAGTTATTATTATATGTGTCATATAAATTCACATAATTTGCATGTTTACATATCTCTGGGAAACTAGCACAAAGCACCCTGTGAACAGCCAGTCAGGTGTGGTATCCTTACATCCAATTATCTTTCTGGCATACGCTAGTATTTTCCATGTATTCACATCTCAAGAGCTGGACCAGTTATTTCTGTGTGGACCAGCTTAAAAAAAGGATGCTTTGGATACTCCCTAGCTGGAGTGAGTTCAGTCTTGCTGTAAGGATGAGACTTTTGTTTTGTATGTTAGCACTAAACTCAGGCTCATGTTGGAGTTCCCCCTGGCAGCTGAGCTGCAGGAACCTCCATAGCCCAGCCTGAGCAGATGCCAGACAATGTGACACAGCTCTGCCTGCAGAGGAGGAATTACAGTGCCTGGGAAAGGGAAAGTAGCTCCAGTGTCTGTTGCCTTCATATCCTCTCAGTGGAGACCTGCTCTGGACCCTCCACATACTTCTGGTAGTTTTGGGGAGGAGAGGGAGGCTGTGCTGGGTCACCCCAGCTCCCTCAACAGCCCTCTGTGGCACAGTCCTGAGCCTCTGGAGCTGCTCACTGCTCACCACTGCTGTTGCATTAATTTTTCTGCCAACAGTCACTTCCCAGTTGGTCTGTTGCACCAGGCTTCAGCCTTGTGGCTGATCATCCTTGTGCCTCAACCCCAGGGTCCTGCTGCTGATGGGGAAGAGGACGAGCTTTTTGTACAGTGACACAGGGAAAAGGGATGGAATGGGAGACTGGCCGTCATCCTAGATATTCGGAAAACAGCTTTCTCAAATACTCTTGCAGTTGTTCAGACAGTACATTGTCCTGTTGGGATCTGCAACATGCTAAGATCATCACAGTGTCAGTGGTCCATACTCAGCCTATGGTTTTACCTACTTCTAAGCTGAAAGCAAAAATTCTTGATTCCTGCTGCAGGAAACCTTCACAATGGTAATCATCAGGCCGAATGTAATAAAAAGCTCTTCAGACTTGGGAAGGCCTGGAGGTTACAGCTTGCAAAACTCACACTGCAGTTGGTGTTCAGCTGTCTGTAACCTCCCTGGCTTACAAACTCAGCCCTGTTGTGCCTAACATTTGGTTTATAAATCTGGAGATCTGAACTTCTCTCTGTTCCCTGACTTCTGTTGTTTTTTGACAGATAACACACAGAACATCTACCGGGTAAGCCCAGACGGGTCTCTGAGAGTCACCTTTGCCAGTGGAATGGAAATCACACTTAACACGGAACCTCACATTCTAGCAGGGGTTGTTAGCCCCACGTTAGGGAAGTGCAATATCTCCCTTCCTGGAGAGCATAACTCAAATCTCATTGAATGGAGGCAAAGGAGGGAGCAGACCAAAGGCAATATCTCTACGTTTGAAAGAAGGCTAAGGGTAAGGCTTCTTGTGTAAGTGCAGTGTTCCCTTTGAAAGTCATTGAACTAAAATCATGTTGAAATGTTATACTTTGTAAGAATAAAAATTTTGTATCAATGGTGGGCCCCAGCCTTGAATTTCAAAACCAAGCTGCTCCAACAGTCTCAGGGATGTTTGATCTCTGATTTTGATTGTGAGACTTGACCTCAAGACATAATTACTCTTTTTCTTCCTCTTCATTTTCAACTGAGAACTTAATTATGGCTTTGAAAGAAGCTGTGAGCAAAGGATAATGTGTAGTTATGCCAGCACAGCAGCAAAGTTGGAGCCACATTTTGCCTCTCTCAGATCTATCAACCCTCTTTTTTCTGGGAGAGCTAAGGGATGCCAGCTGCTGCCCAGGGCAGAGGCTCTTGCAGGACACACTTTGGGTGTCCTGGCCAGTGCCTTTCCTGCGACTCAGAGTGATATAGAGCCTCCCTGTTTATCCAGACAAGCTGTGCACTAATTCTGCCCTCTGCACATGCTCTCAAGCCCCACAGCTCTCTCTGGCTGGGTTACACCATGGCTTCAAGAAAGACTTGCTTTAACATTGCATCCTTGGTTTATTTTTACCTGTGAGTACAATGACAGATGGTCAACATGTAGCATTTAATTACATAACACTGTGGCTCAAAGAAATTGCTACTTTGCTAAACAGGTTTTTTATTAAATCAGTTTTGGTTTTCACATGAATACCACTTAAAATACCTGTACCAATAGTACAACTGGGAATTTTGGCCTTAAAAATGTTGTGTTATTGACTGCAACCTTTCTGGATAGGAATTATGTCTGAATGTACACCTGTTAGCTCTGAAAATATAGAGATGGTTATTAAAATCTCTGGATTGTCAAAACTACCAAAATCAAAACCATCTCATTTTGATTATGAGATACTATAGATTTTTTTTAAGTGTACCATCTGTTTGCTTTTCAACTGCTCAATCAAAAATGCCAGACTTGGAAGATCTGGCCAGACTGGGCACTGTATGTAAAACACCTGTTTGAAAGAGCATTGTTCAGATTTGACAGTCACAGTTACTTTTTAGGATCTTTCAAGTGGGCAAAAGCTTCTTTTAGTTCTTCTTGCCCACTTTCTGCCTCCTTCCTCTCTAAATTAGTGAGGACTCATTAGCCCTGTCTAGGGAGGCAGCTGAATTCAGCACCGTGACAAACATGTTAAGATGGCAGGATCCAAACTGTGGCTTCCTTGGCTCATGTTGCCTACTCAGCTGGAGGCTTTCTGTGTGACTTTGTGCTTAAATAACAGTATGACACATTTTTCTCCAAGAATCTTATGTAGTAAGATGGTAAACAGAAAGGATGTAGTCAGTCATCTATTCTGCTTACATTGCCAGGGACTAGTTGTTCATCACAATTCTATTTAATACAACTAGTCCATCTTGAAGAGTTTCCCCATTAGGCAGTTTGTATTTTCTAATGTTGAAATTGATTGCAGTTTCTTTTAACTCATTTTCACTTGTTTCTGTATGATCCTTAACACGGCCTGGCAAAAAAAAATAAAGAAAATTCACAAATTGGTCAGTATTAAATGCATTCTGGCTGGAGACATAAGATGTTTATTGAAATATTGCAACACTGAAGGTATCCAGAGGTCAACTGATTGACCTACCTCTGGAATGGGCTGTTTCAAAACCACTCATGTATTCCTCCTCCTCCCCCTTAACCTTCATCCAGAGAGGGGATGGAAGGTGAAAGATGAGCATAAGAATAATTTCAGTATGGTGATGTCTTTTACTCTTTGTCCTTCTGAAAGTGTGCACTAGCAACACAGCTCTTGAACATTGCATTCTTATTTCTGTAAGCTGTGTCTTTTTATACCTATCCAAGATCACGAGGACTAAGGAATTGTCACTGCCCGCTCAGAAGGACAAGCCAGCTGCCTTGTATTGCAATCCTGACTGTACTGACTCCCTTGGCTGTACTGAGCTCTAGGACTGTTGTTCTGAGAGCTGTCAGGGCAAGAGTGAAGCTGGTGGGACAGCACAGGTTCCTTTAAAATGAGGATTTTAGAGTGGAAAGGAGGAGAAATGTTAGAATCATAGAATCATTTATATTTGAAAAGACCTGTAAGATCATCAAGTCCAATTGTATTCTGCACAAAGGAGACACCATGTAAATAGGCACAAAAGAAGGGGACAGATGGACTACTGAGGCTGTTAATACCATGAAGAAGGACTTTAGAGAATAGCAGAAATATCTGGATCCTGGAGTTCATCTTTAGCTCTGAGATGCTTGCATGGTATGCTGGTGGAATGGAGAGTCAGTGGAGATAGAAGGAGCTGGAACAGTGCAGCAAAGGAATCTACCCAGAGACAGCTCTCTTTTCTTGGTGATTATGCAGCACAGCAGGAACAAAAGTACCATCCTATGGTGTGTTTGAAACAGTACACCAAATAATGAAATGGATTTAGGACTTACTGTGGACAGATCCTTGAGTACTGCTGGGGAAAAAAAAATAGCCTCATTGAAAGTCCTTGTGCTGGATGAGATTCGGGACAGACCTGAAAACTTTTAGTGAGTTACATTTTTAAATAGAAGTATTTAAACACTTAATGTGCCATGCCTGGCACAATAGGAAGTGTGTTAGAAAGCTTGCAATGTAGGGCAGAAAGAACTATGCTGAACTTTGAAAATATATGTAAAGAAAGGCACTGGGGATTGGAGCAGTTCTCAGTGGAAATGCACAGACTTGCAGGAGCCCTCAGTCAAAGAAAAAAAACCAGCACAATGGACGAGTTTTCTGGGAAAGAAAAAAAAAAAACATAGAAATGAGGTATAAAGATGTTACTTAGAAATCAGTCATGATACCATCAGTGAAACAAACGGCTTTGACTGCTAAAAGGTATAAATTAGAAGGCAGGTAGCTGGGGATGAGATAAAGGATGACCTACTTGAAGAGAAGAAAGAGAATAAAGCTTTTCCTTCTCTGCTTGGTCCTAACTTTTTTTAATTCTAATAGCAATTAGCAACCATCTTGAAAGCATGTCACTCTACTAGTGTTATTTCCAGTTTTGGAAAGAGGCCACTGTTAGCATGTTCTGAATAATGCTGGAAACACTGGGTTTTAAAAAATTGGATTTCTGCATGGTGTGAATTCCCTGCTCTGGAAATAGGGCAGAAGTGAGTAAGTTAACTGAAATGCTAGAACAGTCATCTAACTGTATCTCAGGGTCTAAATCAATGTGGGAAACAGAAATTAACCATAGGTTTCCTTTAAGTGCAGAACTGCTTGCCCCAGCACTTCCTCAACGTATATAAAACAGTCTGTGGGCATGTATGCATTTTATATTAATAATAAATCTATGTACAATCAGGCATTTTAACATCAATCTTAATCTAGCAAGACTTCTTTTTTATCAATTGAACTGCTATTTTAATTGACTTCTAAAAATGAAGCAAAGACCGCTGTTAAATCTGATGAGCATGATGCATAGTAATACACTGATTAGAATGCAGCTCTGCTCCCTCCTGACTTTTGCATAACTTGAGGAACGTGGCATTGGATGCAGTCCAGGTTTTATAACTGAGTGTCTGCAAAACTGAAAATTGAATGCTTGACCAGTCCTACTTATTTTTGC